>CM021101.1:332327124-332521534 GCA_007115665.2 Sequoiadendron giganteum | reverse complement strand
AGGCCAAAGGGTTTATCTTCTATAGATATGGCTTTAATGATGATTAATTTGCATTTGTATTTGATTTCTGCTAATATTGAACTTACAGGCTATGATGAATTGCAAACAAACATAATGAACATGTAAACATGAATATTGCTTAGTTTAGTTTTGTATTCTGATATACCTTCATATTAGGATTCAAGGAACTGTTTGATCATATTAAATACTCTTATTGCATAATATGTGTAAATACAAATGAAGTACTAATGACTACATATCGATTGTTTGAATTGTGTTTGTAATCCCGCCAGGAGAGTTGAGTCATAACTTAAGTGGTTCGTCTAAAAACCTCACCTAAGTTCCGTCCCATAGGCCCAAAGCAAGGGTTGGGCAGTTTGCCCCACAGGCCCATGGGTTGGGCAGTTTTGCCCCACAGGCCCATAACAAAGGTTGGGCAGTCTGCCCCACAGGCCCATTGCAAGGGTTGGGTCATGGAGGGGTGAGGGTCCCACCTTGGCATTCTGCCCCACAGGCCCGAGATACGGGTTGGGCATTGGAAGGTGGTAGATCGTAGGCCCTTAGGGATTCTCCTCTCCTGATGGGCTGAGTGACTCTTCTTATGTTTATCAATTTGTATTTATGATTATGTCTGATTTTGGATGTCTATATATTAATGCTAACAAGTATGTTGTTAATGTGATGAATACAGATTCCAATCTAGGGTTATTGTATTAAAAGGACATTCTTTTGGAAAGAAGAAACCCTAAACCTAATCAACAAGCAAATTCTATGGCAGACAAACAGATTTTAGGGCAAGTCCGGGTAAGGGACATTACATGTCCATAGTTTTTACACTTGTAGCATACAACACCATAATCCACTGAAGGTATAAAGGAGGTATAGTTCCTTCTTCAAAATCCATAAGATCTTATATTTTTGTTCCATCCATCATTGTGTCTTACTTGTGTTCTACACTCTCTTGCCTTATGCCCATAATGATTGCATAAGTAACAATAGCCATGAAATGTACTCTTGAACTTGTATGAATCCACTTGCCTTGAAAGAAAAGACTTCTTGCATTTGTCCTTGTTAACTTCAGAAGGAGTCTTTGTCTTTCCCTCATTTTTCTTCTTAGGAGTCTTTGAAATCTTCCTTGAGTGTTTGATTTTCTTCAAGTCCTGTTTTATTTGATGATGAACTTGGTACATTAATGATGTCTTTTAAGATTTCGGTGTTATTTCCAAGCTTGAGGCTTGTGTTTAACTTGGCTGTTGTCTTCTCTAATTCTTTCCTTATAGAAACAATTTCAATTTCCAACTTTCACATTCCTTTTCTTTTTCTTCAAGTCAAATTTTGGTTACATCTTCTATCCTTTTACTTTCCTCAATTTGAAGCTTCAAGTCTGAAATTAGTTTCTCAGTTTCCATAAATTTCTTATTTTCTTCTTCGAATCTAGTTTTTCTTCTTTGACCTTTTCTTTTCAGCCTCCCAATCTCGCTTATAGCAAATTCCAACTCTTCTTCCAAGTCTTTTGGATCATGATCTATCTCTTCTTTTTGGTTTTCATCCTTGTCTTCATTATCCTCTATTACTTCAGCCATGAACAACAATCACCTTCACAACTTTCCACATCATAGTCACTTGAAGAATCTTTATATCTATATGAGAATAAGCTTTTCTTGAAGTTTTCCCTTTTGGTGTTTCTATTATACTTATCACTTTTGCTTCCTTTCTTATCTGTTGCACTATTATCTTCCACTTTCTTCCCTTTTGAATTCTTGGATGCTTTGAATGCAGCCTCCTTTTGTAGAGAAGTATATCTTCCGGTTCTCATCTCATAGGCTGTTAAGATTCCATGTAGTTCATCCATGGTTAAGGTGTCCAAGTCCTTCATTTCCTCTATTGCCGATACTTTGGGGTCAAATCTTGGTGGAAGAGATTTCAACACTTTTTGCACTACTGCTGGTTCTTTTACTTCTTCTCGAAGGCCTCGAATGGTGTTGACAACTTCATCCACATGCAAGAAAAATCCACCAATATTTTCCTCTTCACTCATTCTAAGACTTTCGAAATTCCTTCTGTGTTTGCGATTTGGCTCCCTTCGCTTTCTTGTCTCCTTCATAAGTGTGCTTCAACTTGTCCCAAATCTCTTTGGCAGATTTGCAATGCATTATCTTACAAGTTCAGATTCATTTAATCCACATAGGATTGCATTCTTGGCTCTAGCATTATTTTCACTTGCCTTCTTTCCTGTTGAATCCGTTGGAGGTGTTGAAGGAGCTTTATATCCATTCACCATTGATTGCCAAACGTCAAATCCTCTAGCATTTATATAGGCCTCCATTCTCATACTCCAAAATGCATAATTTGTCCCATCAAACAATGGAGCCTTGTTGGAAGAGAATCCTTCTCCACTCATGATGTGTGCTATGTGGATCTCCCTTCAAGTTTGTTAGACTTACTCGAAGGGCCCTCTTTGATACCAATTGTTGGCCCCACGGTTGCTGTTGCACCAAAAGGTCGACCTATTAATGTTCGATATAACCGCCAGAGTTAATAGATCCACGGGAGGTGGTTAGTCCATGTCACAAATCCCGAGGGGAGTGCTGACCAGCTGCCGACAAATGTCTCAATTTAATAGAAACTTGAAGAACGAGAAGAGTTTGGAAAATTTGGATGACATCATCAAATCTCAAAAGCCCAAGTTCGATAGGAGTGGTATTGACTATGAAGAAGGACAAAGTTCTAAATCATCTTATTGGCCTAATGGTGGAGAACTTGTACTCTTGAAAGAGAGGTCACAAGTTCAAATCTTGCAGGGGGTAAGGTATGTACACCTCATATTGTGGAGCACGAGTTAGGTGCCTCCCTCATATTGGAAGTACGAGGAGTCCTATATACTGTAAGCCATTTGTAGACCCAAAAATAGACTGCCTGGTATCGTGGACTATAAAAGGACCTTTCCTTTCGAAGAAATCAAATGAAGAGAAGTATGCTGATGTCCTTAAAAGTCTCATCAAAGATGAAATCAGAAAAAAGGAGAATCGGAAGCCAAGCATACCGTCAGAAGTTAAGAATGACATGGTCAGGAAGCCCTTTCCATCAAGGCAAACTCATATGCCTAGGTTCTATCATTCCTTCTTTGGTTATTGCTTTTTGTCCAGTCAATTTGGTCATAAGGTAATAGATTGTAGAATGCATCCACAAAATAACTTTAGGCATAAAGCAATGGATTGTGAAGCATGGAACAAGAATAGAAGTCATGGGTTCATAAATAAAAACTTTAACTCTTTTGCTCCTCTTATGAATTACAACGTCATATGTTACAAGTGCAACAATTTTGGGCATACATCAAAATTTTTAGAAGTGGCCTTGTAGAACCTTCCAAGCAAAGTAAAAAGGAAGAAACAACAATCAAACAAATAGAGGAAAATTCAAAAATATGGAGAAAGAAGGAAGAAGAAAAGAAAGAAAAATCCATGCTTGTTCAAACATCCCTACACGCACGAAATGGAGGAGGTCAATGGTATATTGATAGTGGTTGTTCAAAGCACATGACATGTGATAACAGTAAAGTTCTTACTTTCAAACAAGTGAATGGTGGATCAATGAAGTTTAGAGATATTGCTTCTGCAAAGATATCGGGGAAACGCACTCTTAGCCTTGATAATGGTAAAACAAAAGCTGAGAATGTGCTATATGTAGAGGGGTTGAGACATAAACTTCTAAGTGTAAGTCAAATGTGAGACCAAGGGCACACTCCTACATTTCATGCAGAAGGATGTGAAATTAGCAAAGTAGGGAAGCAAGTGGCAGAAGCCAAAAGAGTAGCTAACAATCTCTATGTTCTTAGGGAGATCGGATGAAAAAGATGTATTAGCCAAGAAGATGAAAGTTGGTTATGGAATAGGAGAATTGGGCACATAAAATTTGACAATATTGTCAAGATTAGTCGTAAGGAAGTTGTGAGAGACATGCCAAAGATTTCAAAGCCCTCAAACATCACTTGTAAGAAATGTCAACTTGGGAAACAGGCTAGAGTGTGTTTTAAATCAAAGGAACACTCTACATTTAAACTGTTGGAGCTTATACACTAAGTCACCATATTCGCCGAACCTGAAGCATGAAGTTCGAATTTAGGCAAATCTCAAATTTTTTCTTCAAATTCGTTCAAGTTCGCCTAGTTCGCCTTTACAAAAACCCGTGTCTTTTTTTCGTTAAAATATGTTTTTAAAAATGTGCTTTTAGGTTTTCTAAATTGAGTTTTAGGGTTTTCGTCTTCGCCCTATTTTTTTTATAAAATGTAGGCTATCGAAGGTTTGAAGTGCAATGTTTTAAAGGCAAATGAAGGCTTTTATTCGCGTTTCAAAATTCCGCTGCGTGTTTCTGGTTTCTTTGGCCATCGCTCAGTATCGTTGCATTTCCTAAAGTATTGTTTCTTCGGCGTCGAGACTGGTTGATTTGCTGCAAAGATTTCATCCATTTCTTGAAGTATTGTTGGTTTCTTAGGAGTTGATTTGCTGCGATTTAGTATGATTTTTTTTTGCTAAAAAGAAGTCAATGTATTTGCCTAAAGAAGTAAATGTTACAATGCACCTCCAATCGGGCCAAAATGGGTCGGTTTTTATTTTTTATTTATTTTTAAAATTCATCAAGTCATTTATATTTCTAATAAAAGATATTTTTAATACTTAAGTATTATTTTATTTAAATTGAATTTTTATTAAAAATTTAAGATTGAATAATTTATATTTTATATTATTTTTTTTATTATTTTATTGAATTCTATTTTTTAATGTGAACATTTAATAAATTAAAATTTAATATTTTAAAATATTTAATTTAAATTTTATATTATTAATATTTAATGTATAAAATTTAACTAATTTAAATATTTAAATTAAATTAAATTAAATATTATATTATTGATATCGAATGTATAAAATTTAATAAATTTAAATATTTAAATTAAATTTACTATATTATTCTTTTATGTTAAATAATTTTAACTTACTATATATAAGGCGAATTTAATCCAAATTTTTTACTTTTCAAATTTTTTCCTTGCCGAACTTCATCCGAATTTCATCCGAATTTCAATGTTGCCGAACTCGAATTCGAATTCGAACCTGGTGACTTAGCTTATACATATAGATCTTTGTGGTCCAACCAGAACAAAAGGTATGTAAGGAGAGAGGTATTTCATGTTGTTAATTGATGACTACTCTAGAATGACTTGGGTCACATTTATAAAAGAAAAATTTGAAGCTTTTGACAAGTTTAAGGCATTCAAAGCCCTAGTGGAGAATGAAATAGGCTTAAAGATCAAATGTTTTGGATCAAATAGAGGAGGAGAATTCAATTCAAATGAGTTTGAAGACTTGTAATGTTGCCCTTTTGACAGTAATCTTGTTAGTGACTCATCAGCCTATTCCGGGATCCTGTAGGCTTGTTGAGGTGAATCAAAGGGTTCCACTTTTGGAGGTTTTGTGATCTTTCCTCAATATTTACTATTTTTAGTAAATACTATTTTTGGCAGTTAGCACTTGTCAGCTTTCAGTTCATCACATCATCTGGAGCAGTTTGCAGAATTAAGCCTTGGCCTTTTGAAAATATTATTTTAATGAAATTCTTCATTAAAAAGGCAAATTGTTCTAATTTGCAGTTAACCCCTTGGCCTAAGGTATTAACTTTAAGTTGTGTTAAAAGAGGGACTTAAAGGGGTGGCGCCTCATGAAGGAAATTAAAATGTTTTTATTAATTCTCCCTTGTCTCAAGTGGGACGCTTTTTTGAGAGAATTATATATTTTTTTAAAAAGAAATGTGAGATGGCTTTTGGCGTACCATCTCAAGGATTTGAATAGTCATCCCTCTCTCTTTAAAAACATGGCTTGTCTCCAGCATTTGGGATGCAATGTTTATGCTATTGTTATGCTGTCAAAATGACAACTTGTTTCTTATTTCGAGGAATGTTGACCTCCTAGTTCAATCCAATTTCGTGTTTGAAAGATAACACCTAGTTGGTTCTTATTACTGCTTCTCATCCAGACTAGCAGATTGAGCCTCACAATTGAAGTTTTTGGTGATAGTTTCAGTTCTGGAGTTGCTGATACTGTCATGGCTGATTGGTGTTTTTGCTCACAGCTCTCTTGTTGAATTTATTTCTGTTATGGGTATTTCCTCAATATGATTCTATGCCTTGGGCGACCCTCTCCAAGGAGTTGCAGATTTTAATAATGAGTTTATGATTTTTAAAAGAAAATTCGCCCCTCTTGAAGGCCGTAAATTTCCAGAATTGACTTTGGGATGCGTGCAAAATAAATATGGAGTTTTTGGTGCAGTTTGTGAGTTGGAACATGGGCGCCTTTACTCCTAGCAGCTGCTGCATTTGATTTCACGCCATTCGGTGGAGATTTGCTGAAGTTATGAACAAATTAGTGAGCCACAGTTGCTGGTAATTCATTTCCAGTTTTGCTGTTTTCATTTCAGACTTGTTTCAGTTTGAATTTCTAGTCTTTCCTTCATCTAGTTTGTTGTTTTCTAACGTGGAGTCATCTAGTTCTTGGTGCCTTGAATCTTTGTAATGTTCATGTAATTTGCAGCTTTTCCTTTCATTGTAAAACTATAAACAGTAGTACTGTTCCAGTTATTATTGCTGCAATTATTTCTTAATTACATTAAGCACCCCTGGATGGTATATCGCCAGTGTGGAGAAACAAATTGTTTATTCTTTCTTGCCCACTTTCAAGTGGTGAATCCCCACTCTTCAGTGGATGCCTGCCGCAGCAGAAGAAGTAATCATTTGTAATATTTTCCCCCCACTGTTTGGTGGTAGCGTGGAAAGTCCTTTGGCTGGTTATCCGCCTTGTTTCATTTGAATTCAGCAGTAGTACTCCACCATATGTTAGCACCTCGCTTGTCAAAGGATCTTGAGTGCACATTCTTGGTGTCGAGTTTAATATTTCTCTTTAAGTGTAATCTCGTACTATTTGATTCAGTAGATCCTATTTGATTCAGTAGATCCTAGGGATCCTCTGACCATATGCCTGCCCCTCCTCCTTAAGTGGTTTTAGGGCGCATTCTTGGTTAGAGTTCTTTCATGTGCATTTTGGGTTATGCTAACCTTAACGGGTGATTGATTCTATTGTAAATGTTCACTGAAAAACAAGAAAAAATTGAGAGAGAATATTTCAAGACTTATGTGAAAAGCATGGGATAAAAAGACATTATTCAGCTGCAAGAACTCCACAACAAAATGGGGTTGTGGAAAGGAAGAATAGAACAATCCAAGAAATGGCTAGAGCCATGTTAAATGAGTCCAAGTTACCTGACACATCATGGAGAAATATAGTTCATACGACAATCTATGTTTTAAACTGTGAACAAATAAGAGTAAACGATAGCAAAACACCATATGCATTATGGAAAGGAAGGTTTGCAATAGTAAATAATTTCAAGGTGTTTGGGAGTACATGTTACATAAGAAGAGATGAAGATTTGGGAAAGTTTAATTCTAGAGATGATGAAAGAATATTCCTTGGCTACTTTTCAAAAAGTAAAGTGTATAGATGTTACAATAAGAGGCTTCATAAGGTTGTTGAAAGTGCAAATCTAAAAGTTGACGAGGGAAGATACTACAAAGAAAAGGCACAAGGTTTTCCTCAAAATGAGGTAATTTGCAAAGAAGAGGAAACAAAGGAAGAAATTGAGAAGGAGATAGTTTAGCAAAGAAATCTAGAGACACCATCAAGAACATCATCCAAAACACCTTCCATATTTGTTCAAAGAAACCATCCAGAAGATTTGATTATTGGTGACAAAGATGGAGAAATTAAGACAAGGCGGAGATTAGCTAATACTTCAGATCATGAAAATGTTTTTGCTTTCCAAGATAGAACCTAAGAACCTCAAAGAAGTAAGTGAAGAGAAATTTTGGATAGGGGCCATGGAGGAGGAGTTGAATCAAATAGAAAAGAATAAAACTTGGGAACTTGTCCCAAGACCTAAAGACAAAAATGTAATTGGCACTAAGTGGGTCTTTAGAAATAAGTTGAATGAAGATGGTCAAGTGGCAAGCAACAAGGAAAGGTTGGTATGCAAAGGGTATGCACAAGTAGAAGGTATTGACTTTGAAGAAACCTTTGCTCTTGTTGCTAGATTAGAAGCTATCAGAATGTTTTTAGCATTTGCTAGTTTCAAAAACTTCAAGGTCTATCAAATGGATGTTAAGTTTGCCTTCCTAAATGGCAATCTAGAGGAAGAGGTATTTATTGAACAACCACAAGGGTTCTTGTTATTAGAAAATAGAGATTATGTGTGCAAATTGATGAAAGTTCTTAATGGACTAAAACAAGCCCCCAGAGCATTGTATGCAAGACTTGATAAATATCTACAACAATAAGGATTCAAGAAGGAAATTGTGGATAGCAATCTTTTTATCAAGACTGTGGGTAATGATCAGTTGATAGTTGTGGTGTATGTGGATGATATTATATTTGTAGGAAGTAGTGACAATATGTGTCAAGAGTTTGCCATGGAGATGCAAAAAGAATTTGAAATGTCTATGCTAGGTGTGTTATCTTTCTTCCTTGGGCTACAAATTTCTCAATTAGGAAAATGGATATTTATTTCACAAACCAAGTTTGCTAAGAAAATGTTGAAGAAGTTCAAAATGGAGGATTGTAATCCTATGAGTACACCCATGGTAAGCGGATGTAAATTAAGCAAGGATAATTAATCACCCTAGGCAAATCAAAATCTCTATAGGTCAATGATTGGAAGCCTATTATATGTGATAGCTTTAAGGCCTAGCATCATACAAGCAGTTGGTATGGTGGCACGATTTCGGGCAGCACCAAAGGAAACTCATGTGCAAGCGGTCAAAAGAATATTCAAATATCTAAAGGGCACTATGGATTTTGGGTTGTGGTATCCAAGAGGTGAAGACTTCACCCTTATAGCATATACGGATATGGATTGGGCCGACAGTGTTGATGATAGAAAAAGTACTAGTGGAGGAGCATTCGTCCTTTGTAACAATCTTGTATCGTAGTTGAGTACAGGCTTCAATTTCTTTATCTACAATAGAGGCTGAATACATCGCAACAACTTGTTGCACATAGGTTCTTTGGATGAAACAAGCATTGAAGGATATTAAGGTTGAGTATGAGCATCCCATCTCCATATTCTGTGACAATACAAGTGCAATCTACATTTTGAAGAATCTGGTTATGCACTCCAAGACACAAAACATTCCAATCAAATCTCATTTCTTAAGAGAGTAGGTAGTTGATTAGCAAGTGAAGTTGGAGTACATTCCGACATAGGAGCAAATTGTGGACATTTTCACAAAGCCACTTCCAAAAGAGACTTTTGAGTACTTGAGGCGGAAATTGGGAGTGATCACTCTCATCCAGTCAGTAAATCCTTGAGAAGAAGCATGTGTTCAGAAGGAGCTATTCATTGTCTCATCTTTTAGCCCTAGAAATTTTTTGCCATTGATGTCAAAGGGGGAGGAGTAAAGTAAAGAAGAGGATTTCAGTCAGGGGGAAAAGTTTGTTCTTGTTGCATTCCAAGATTATTTCTTTGGAAGGTTGCCATCAATCACAAAGGGGGAGATTGTTAAAAAATTGTTGTCATTGATGTTAAAGGTCGAGGAAGGAGTTCATGGTTGAATGTTGGTGGCCATGCTTTGGAGTAAAATTTAAGATGAAATAAATTGATGTGTCCCCCCTTGGTTGGTGCCCCTCTTGGGGAAGTAAAATAAATAAATTAAAAATTGCAAAATATTTTTTTTGTGTATGAGGCCGATCCTCATGTTGGCACTCCATTTTGGGGATTTAAAAACTAAAATTAAATTTAATGCTTGCTGTTTGGGCTGACCCTATCTAGGCGCCCAAATTTGAAGATGAAGAGGTGTATTTAAAAGGAGAGGTTGCATCCATTTTGAAAGTATGTGTTGCTTCGAAAAGTTGCCTCTCTTGGTAAGAATATTGAAAGAGATTATGAAGATCATTTGAAGGCAAGCAATTCATTGAATATCATTTGTATAAAGAACAGATTTAAAAGGCATATACGTGCATATTTTTGAAGACATATGAGCAGAATTATGAGAGCCATATGAGCAAATTTATCAAATCTTTATGACTGAATTTATGAAGAATTTTTAGGAGATTCTAAAGGCAGATTTTGGTGAAGTTGTGAGAAGATTTATGAAGGTGATTTAGGTCAGATCTAAGAAGAAGTTTTAAATAAATTATTATATTGTTCATTAGGAGACTGGTGCCTTCAATCTAAAGAGATCGAGAGGTTGGTGCCTCTCATTAGAAGAGATTAGTGTCTCTTGCTGAGTTAGTGCTTAGTTGTGGGGATTGGTGTCTCTTGTGGGTTGATGCCTACAAAAGAAGCTTTGTAAATGAAGTAGGTTGGTTCCTACAAGATCTATATATTCAATATTTTGCAATGGTTTTCTCTCGCAAGGGTTTCCACGCAAATCGTGTGTTCGTCTTGTGTTCCTTATTGCTAGATCTTGCATGTGTGTTATTGCTATGGATGATTAAGTTGTGAAGTATTACTATTGTGGCTGTTTAAGATTTGAAAAATATATATAATTTTTTTTTATACCGATTCACCCCCTTTCTCAGTTTAATTGAGTGCTCTTCAAGTTCATCTCAAACCCTAGGATGAAAACCCCAAGAGATATTGGCTTCAAAGAAGAGATTTCTTCTTAGTCAATGCAAGTGGATTCATTCAAGATTCACATAGTGCTTAATGTTTGTGGAATAAAGATCGAATTGAAACAATTTATCTTGGTTGAGCTTAGGAGTTGTATGGGGAACAAATTTATTGAAGTTTTGCCATAAAAAATAAATTTGTGTGCTTGGAATATGGTTAAATTATATATATTATCCAAGCGGTTGAACTCCTCTTCCATGAAGAATATTATTGTTTCCTTTTAAAGACCAAGCTCATGTTGGAATTAGCTAGCCATATATGGCATATAGAGTTAGGGTGGTGTGTGAAGTTTTGAAGAAGAATTGTAACTCTGTTTTGGGAGATTCGATACCTAACTTTCCAGTCGCTCACCTATAGTTTGGAAGTCAAGCATCTATCAAAAATATTCTATAGTGTGTGGGACTTCTTTTAAGGCTGTCATTCCTCCTAAATCAATTGCGCTTGGGTTAAAGGGAGGTTGTGATAGCTTGTAGAGGTCAAGAGGAGGAGCGCTATAGTTTGGACAGTTTCGTATTTGTCTTTAGGTCAGAATTATAATCATCCACCCAGTTTCAGATGAGCTTATTTTAATCAAGTTCAATTTTTGATCTACTATATAAGGTTAGGGGACTATCAATTCTCAATTTCTGAATTTAGTTGTGTAAAATTGTAATGTCCCCTTCTCAGCACTAGTCCTATCTAATGACCATTAGCTTATCTTGGAGGCCCATAGGCTAGTCGGAGGCATAATTAGGGTTTCCTATTTTCTAGGAGGTATCTTTTTGAGTTTTCAAGGGATGCATGCAGGAGTTTTCCAGTTTGTTTGCTAGGTCTTTCTAGGTTTTCAGAGAGCTTCATGGGGGTGTCACATGCATATTGATCAATGACCATTTCCGGACTTGCTATTTTTAGTAAGTTATGACAGCTACCCGGAATGTGCTTAAACGGTGTTTGGAGTCTCTTTCTATTTTTAGTAGTATGCTATTTATAGTAAGTGCCATTTTTGGCAGTGTGGTTTGGTAGTAGTTCAACATTTAGTTTCTATTTCTGGCAGTGCAGTATTGGCGGAGCTTCTCTAGCTTTCTTGGAGTCGGAAATGGAAAGTTTATAACTTAAGTTATACTATATTTCTAATGTGCTTTTTGGCCCCCATGGCTAGACATATGACTTAAGTTGTTTTTAACTTGTGTTTTCTCATGTGGATGTCCAAGTTGGATAAATTATTGCATTTTATAAAGTTAAATTGGCTAAGTGAAGCTGGACACCAAGTTTGATGGTGAAGGTGAAATTAAAAGGTTATTTGATTCCTCATATGTGGGCGTCTCATTCTGGAGGGAAAAGGGAATTTGAATTCCTAGGTTTGAAACCTATAAATACAGTGCTCTCCCTCTCATTTGGTTATCTCATTTTTATCATAATGAAGTGCTATTGAATTTATTTCAGAACTCTTGCTTCAAGGTTGTATACCTCCTAGTTACTTATTCAGTTTCGGGCTTGCAAGATAGCTCCTAGCTGGATTGTTGGTGCTCCTTCATTCAGAGGGTGCAGTTGAGCTTCATTGGTGATGGCGTTTCTATCTATTTCAGTTTGGTGTGGTTTTGATGTCTTCTAGGAGGCATTTTTTGGTGTGTTCTCTTGCTGTTTGGGAGTTTTTGGTGTGCTTCCTCATTTCTAGCTGACCCACATTTATGCTCACATCTTCCTGAGGAGTTGGACGATTTTTGTGGGTGAGAGCTCATTGGATTCCTTGTTACTAGGCGCCCCGTTGCTCTAGTTTTGATGAATTTTGATTGAGAGTGTGATTTTTGGCACGAGGTCAACCTCCCTAGAGGGCTTTACCATTTGCAGCAGGGTCCTTGGGAAGCGTGCCTGCGTTTTCAGTGCTGTTTGGTCGAGTTTGGTGGCTAGAACTTGGATGCCTAGCTTCTAGGCTTCATTTGCATCCAGTTTGGGGTCATTCGAAGGAGTATGGAGGGAATTATGAGTGTTTGAAGGTGTTTCAGGCTTGCTGGTCGGAAAAACCAGACTGCTGCTCCTTCATATCAGACCTGGTATCATTGTCATTATTTCATATTTTATGATTGCCTTGTCATTGTAGTGTTTAGAGATGAATACCTAACACTTGGGCTTCATTGTTGTTTGTTTCTCATTTGACATACTATGTTAGATATCATTTTGTATTCATTGATCTAGTAGTACTAATCAGCCTTGTTACTTCAGTATTTTGTATTTCACTCCCATTGGATAAGTGGTTGAGTTTTGGTTTAATTTCTGTTGCCCGCTGAAAAGTGGAAGTGGTTGGGTAAGCCGCCAAGCATTTTGCTTTCATTTACTTTCCAGTAGCCCATTGAAAAGTGTAAGAGGCTGGCTTTGCCATCTAGCATTTACATTTCTTCTATTGGTTGGCTTGTCGCCAATAGCTCATTGTACTTTTAGCACTTCATATTATTATCAAATCCCCTTACACTGTATGCTCTCACCTTGCCTACTCTAGGATCTGGGTGATCAAAAAGTGAAGGGTTTCTTCCAAATTTGTAATCTTTCATTGGCTAATGCTAATGGGTAAAGTTTATGTAGAAAAAATTTGGGAAAAAACTAAGGGGGTTATTTCAAAAATCCTCTGCTAGTTGATAAGGAACAAAATTATAATATTTTTTTTTATTGAGTTTATTATTACTATTTGATCTTCATCTATAACCGCTATTATTATTTATTCAATACATATATATGAACACAATATCTGTTATGATTTGTCCTCTATATGGTTACTTTGTTAAACCTGCAAAAAGAATCACACAAAAAGCATAGCATTTCAGTTTAAATAACTAGTCAAGTATTTGAAGAAATTAAAAAAAAAATCAGTAAGGGGATTTTACAGTCTTTGTCTAGCCATTCACATTGATTTGATAATGGTTGCAACAATCAATTCCAAAAGGTTTTTGCAAAGGCTTTGATACTAAATGTTGTAAGAAGAAGCCAGTGGGGGAAATAGGCATTGTTAGATTTATTATGGAGTTACTGGTTTTAGTTAGCACTAGATTAAAAGAATTGTTAATATTTCACTTTTGTTTGGTAGTCTAGGTTGTTTTATGGATAACCAATTTGGCTTCTTGTTGTAAGCTTATTTAATAGGTACAATTGTAATGCAATAGTACAGCTAGTTTGTTGCTTTGTTTTTTCTAAAAAAATTGCTTTGGGGCATAAGACTCACAAGTTGTTTTGACAACTTTGGAAGAAACTCTATAGGATTTACCTTCGAGTTTGCAAGCCTCGGGAGACCGAGGTTAACTAGAACTTGGTGAGTTTTTTGAGTACTTACAAGTCTTGGTACTCCGCTTTGGGCAAGTACAAAGCTTGTCTTGTTGCAAAAGGCTAGTAGCATAATAGGGGATAGACTATGATGAGACATTTTATTCCACTATAAATATTGTCACTTTTCCATTGCTACTTTCTTTAGCAACCTAGCTTGGTTGGAAGACATATCAAATGGATGTGAAGAGCATCTTCTTGAGCAAGGATTTGGATGAGGAGGGCTTCAATGTGCAGACTTGAGGATCTCAGTTACCTAGCAGTGTTCATCTAGTTTTTTGGCTTGAGGAGGTTCCACAAGCCTAGTATATGAAGATTGGTCAACATCCTCAAGATTCTATATTGAGGATAAGTATTTTTGATCCAAAACTCTGTGTTAGAAGTGATGATCATGGCATTGTGATTTTTATTATCTATGTTGATGATGTTGCCATCATAAATAGTGGAGTCACTTCATTGTAGTGAGTGAAATCTGATTCATGTTCTTCTTTGGATAAGATTGAGGTTATGATATTGCTTAGGTGTAGAGTACTAACAAGACGAACATTTCATTTTAATGGCTTAAGTCAAGTATGCTACTATTATTTTGGAATGGTTTCACATGATCATTTGTAATTCTTCCACTACACTTATGGAGGTTGGGTTGAAGTTGTTATTCTATGATGATCATCACTATTTGATATGTCAATATATAGACAATTGATAGGTAGTTAGATATATCGTACATCCACATGACTTGATGTTTATTTTGTTGTTTGTTACCTTTCTTTATTTTTAGCACAAATGAAGAATGTTCATTGACAAACCACATTGCAATATGCCCAAGATGCTCTTGACTTTGGCATTCTTTGTAATGTCCCACCCCAATTTGGATTGGGATTTTTTTGATATCTTTCCGATTTGTCTTAGTTTGACATATGGGACATTTTGTCAAACATTTTCCATGCACAACATTGGGAATAATGCCAAATGTATTTTGGGTTGCAGAGATGTAATGCAAATAAATTCACCATGCAAAACTTAGAGATTATTTCACAATAGAACTTCAACCACATTCATACTATTAATGATGCTCATTACAGAGTATTCACTTCATATTCCAACCTGAGAAATGATGCTTGACTGTGAACAGTCGTGTGTCTACTCAAGTAACTTTACTTAAGCAAACTGTAACAGCAATACAAAATAGAAATGATGCAAAATCAATCAAATACTCAGTGTACAGTAATTCACCAATCTAACCTAGAAATGATATTATAATAGTCACCCACATTGATGAAACTTTGTTTACAACCTGGAGAGGAATCGCAACACTCCTACACAAGCCACGTCTCATAGACAGGCAGGTAGTATGTATGTGCAATAGGACATACACAAAAAACATGCCTAATAACCTGTAGGAGGTAGTCACAACTCAGGATGATGGTGATGAGATATAGTTTGCAGTCACCCAACACCCAAGAACCATGCCTATTACCTCTGAACACACCCAACACTCAAAAAAAGTGTTGCTACAATAATGGTGTGTATAGGGGCGATTTTGCACCCGTAATGCAAATTCCCCTTTTACCCTCTCCACTTTAGAAAATCAAATCTGGAGGCTTAATTCCACCTAAGCCCGCTGCCTTCGTTCCACTTGGTGCTTGTTTTGAGCGTCGGTAGAGGAATAAATTTCAGAGACACTTGCACGACGCAGAGACGTCCATGTGGCGCGCTTACGTCCCTGGTAGATTCCCGCGTCTGGAGCCTGCAAAGACATTACATTTCCCATTGGGGGTCGACTTGTAATGCCCTCTTCGGCTGAACGACCCGAATATGGCTGTTTTCTTCACCCTTTCCTTCATATTCATTCATTCTCATTCCATTTCAGGGCTGGATCTCTTCACATCCTCTCTTCAATCCCTTCACTCTCTAGCTCTCTTTGAGCCCTCTCTTAGCTCTTCACATTCTCTCCACAACCTCTTTTATAGCTTTTACAGCTTCGACAAGCTCCTAAACAACACTTCACACTCCATAGCAACAACATCAACACTCCATCACTTCAATAGAGCAAGTGTGCAACGAAACACCATTGCAGCAAAGGCTTGAGTTCCTCTCATTTTCTCCCCCACTAGCCTTGAGCGCTTTGGGCGGAGGTGGTAAGCTTTCACTCCTCTCCTCTATTATCTGGCTGAGTAGCATAACATTGTTTTGTAGTGCTTTAGTGCTCTTTACTTCATTTCATACTTCTCTCTATCCATCTGGCTGTCCGTGGAGGTGGGAACACCAAAACGGGGGTTTGATTGAGGCAAACCCCTATACAGCCCCAACAATTTCTCTCTTATGTGCAGGTATTGAAGACATTCACATGCTGGAGGCTTCATCACTTGCGCGGTTGTAAGCATTTCCTTTCCCTTCTTCTCCTTATCTTTGTCATTTCTGCTCTACTCTGTTTCAGCTCTATTACACTCTATTTCTTTATCACATTCTAGAAGTTCTTAGCAATCAGATTGCCAGTAGTCATTCTATCATTTTTTGTGACATTCTCGTTCTCTGGTCCGTACGAGACGCCAACGTGCCGCGCTGTCGTCCGTATTGCGCGTTGCCGTCCTTTGGCCGAGAGCTTGCCGGTTTGTCTAGAAAATCTCTGTGATCTGCTCTTTCTGGTTCTAGAACTCTCGCCGCTGTCCTTTGAGGTAATTTAGGGCAGTTCGCCTCGTGAGGCTCTCTGAATGAAGAGAACTCGTGAGTAGTGAATCCCCCTTTTCTACATTTTGGTGAACCTGACATGAAGAACGTCTTCTTCAAAAAACTAGGAATTTATTTACCCTTACTTGGCGGGGTTATAACTTGACTCGGTGCTCGGAATTCAGAACTGTTTGCACCGTTGGAAAGGGCTTCTAGAAAACTAGTTTAGTCCCTAAAATAAAAGTGCCTTTGGCACCTTCGGCAGTCGAATTTTAGGGATTGACGTATGTTCCGAACCCAAATTCCGCTCCGAAGACCTCCGAAAATGCAAATTACTAGAACATAGAAAATACCGAAAAAATCATAATGAATTTAATATCTTCTTTTATTACTTCTGGATGTAATGTGTTCAAAATATTAATGATGTTCCGTTTCATGCATGTGATAGTGACTTGGCTTTGCCCATGTCACTTTGTATCTTTGATCCTTCTCATGAGAGTCCTCTTGTTTCAGAGGATATCTTGCTGCAAGAAGATGAAATCATTGATACCTTTCTTAATATTACCCTAGCTTCTATTCATTCCAATGCACTTCTTCTAGAGATGATGCATTTGTGAATGACGAATCTACCCTTCATCCCAATGCACTCTCTTCTAGGGATGTTGCATTTGTGAATGATGAATTTCTTATCTATTCTGATGCACTCTCCTCTAGAGATGATGCATTAGTGCATGATGAATCTCCTTCCACATTTGATCCTGTTTAGATCGATGTTGAGAATATGTCTTCGAATAATCATTCTACTAGGTGTGATGATTTTGTAAATGTAATCTATGTCTTTGCTGCCCCTCAAAGGCCTAAGAGACCGGTCATTTATGTGATTCCAGCTAGTCCTTCTCCTGAAAGGGTTTGTTCTATTGATGGTGTTCCATTTGATAGTGATTCCCTTGATCTTTCTAAGGCTCCCTCTTATAGAGTGGTAACTCGTACCTATGATACTAGAATGAATAAACAACTAAGACTTCCTCAAGCACCTGAACCTACGACTAAAGCACCTGGTGATTACCATCTTGTCGAGCAACTCCAAGTTACTCCGGCTAAGATCTCACTGTGGGACTTGCTTCAGTCTACTCCGATTTACCAAGGTATGCTTCAGGGAGCCTTGCAAAAGATCCTCTTGCCTCCTTCCGCTAGGCCGGTAGATGCTGATGCGTTGATAGCTCATATTCTTGCGGATTCACCGAATATTATGTTCCATCCCCAGGAACTCTCGCCTCCGGAAGTACAGAAGCAAGCAGACCCTCTAATGATTATAGTTAACATTAATAAGATTGGCATTAGATGTACTCTCGTTGATGCTGGCTCTATGCTCAATGTGTGTAGTATTGATCTATTGCCTAAGATTAATATTGATTGATCTTCTCTTAATGCTTCTTCTGTCGCCATCCATGGGTTAATGTTAGGAGACAAGCTCTAGGTACAATAGTATCACCTTTGCAGCTTGGACCCGTTACTGTACCCACTCTTGTATATGTTATGTTAGAGAAGTTACCTTATAACCTTCTTCTGAGTAGACCGTGGATTCATGCTATGGGTGCAGTCCTGTCTACCTTGCATAAATCTATTAAGTTTATTGCTAATAATCGAGTAGTCGCAGTCAAGGCTGACCCTGAGGCTATGCACTTATGTGAGATGGCAGTTGTTGGTCAAGCTTCAGTTGTGCCTACTCTTATTCCTTCAGTATCTTCCAATGCGTCGATGTTTACTCCAGCAGTACCTACTACAAAGGATACTCTTGAGATAAATGTCCCTGAAGAAGATCCTTCTGAAGCGAGAAATCCTAAGTCTGTTCCTTCTACCTCATCTCAAAGGAATGCATGTCTTGGTGATGATTGGGGTCCTTCAAACTTTACAGATTCCTTCATTCAGGAATATAAAGTTGACCCGATCTGCTTAGACCTTCTGACAACATCATTCACACTTGCTATCAAAGATGATCGATCTTTTGTATCTCAGGATAATGTGAATGCGAATTGTAATGTTCTTAGTGTTGATCTTCCTTCTGAGGAGGACGATTACGCCTCTGCTAAAGAGGATAATGTTGGCAGTCCTAGTAAGGAGGATGATGGTGATCCTGTAGAAGAGCATGTTCCCCCTTGCTGGAATAATACTCTCTATGTAGATCCCCCCTCTTCCCAAGATTTGCAAACACGTTATGGCCCCGCCTTTAAGCTTGTCTCTAAGTATGGTTATGAGCGTAAAGGTTGTGGGCGTAATGAACAAGGCATTCAGGTCCCTATAGAATTTACACCTCGTAAGTGTAACTTGGGGCTTGGTTTCTCAAATAAACAATCTGAGCAGAAACCACGGTTGAATGTTGACATGATGCCCACTCAACCTCGTTTTCGTAGATTGGTCCATCCTCCTTTGTCTCCTGTCTTCATATCCTCTTCTTGTGAGAAGTCAAGCTTTTCTCTGCAAGAGAAAGGGTTGCTTCCCGCTCCTCATCCTTTATCTGAGCAAGAGCGTATTTTGTTGTGGCTTCTAAAAGCTCACTTAATTAACTCTTCCTCCTACACGCAAGAGGTCTCATAAACATGATCATGAAAAACGTTCTTTCTACGCATACCATCGAATGCTTGGCCATTCCACTAGCGGATGTAAGGCCTTGAAAAATAAAATACAACAACTTCGTGATTCAGGTGCCTGTTGATGCACCTGCCTTTTCTTTGCATGACAAGTGATATCGAGGTTTACCTCTATCCTGTTCTAAACATCTTGCATAGTTCTCCTCCCCTGTATGTTGGGGGCAGTGATAACTTGTTTTGGAGATGTGTGTCATTCTTAAGGACCCCCTCTCTCTCTATGTCTTTTGTATGAAGCATCCCTTGAGCGGACCCCCTTTCCTTTTGAAGGGTTATCGAGGGACCGCTTTGAAAGTTCTTATCTCGAACAAATTCCATAACGTCTAGCCTGGGGGCAGCTCGACTAGACCTTCTTCGCGTACTTACGTCTAGCCCGGGGACAACTCGACTAGACTTCACTTTTCAAATAGCGCGTCCCTTGAGTGGACCCTCCTTTCTTTTGAAGGGTTCCCGAGGGAGCCCTTTGAAAGTCTTACAACTTAGCGACGATCTGCATGACTGTTTGTCCACTGGCCTGCGCGACTACTTCCTGACATGTTCTATCTGCGAGTAAACATGTTGCCATCTTTGACTTTGCGTAGTCCCCTTTGCTCAGTCTCTTTTATGTGAGAGTTCTTGGATAATACCTTCCTTGCAGGTTTGCGGGTGTGTAAGGCGCTTTCTTGGTTTTCTTCATGTGAGAGTTCTTGGAGGATACCTTCCTTGTAGGTCTACGGGTTTTTAAGGCACTTTCTTGGTTTCTTTCATGTGAGAGTTCTTGGAGGATACCCACGTTGCAGGTCTGTGGGTCTGTAAGGCGCTTTCTTGGTTTCCTTCATGTGAGAGTTCTTGGAGGATACCTTCCTTGCAGGTCTGCGGGTCTGTAAGGTGCTTTCTTTTTTCCAGCTTCATAGTTCCACAGAGTTATGAAGTCCTTTTCTTGTCCTACACTGTCGGGTTTGCCAGATCACAGTCTGCTTCCTTGATGGTTCAGGTATATATTTCTAACCTATGTACTCTTCGATCTACTTTACCGAAGCACTCACCAGTATTCGTGCTCGCTAAAGTGGGAGAAAAATGTATAGGAGCGAATTTGCACCACTAACACAAATTCCTCTTTTACCCTCTCCACTTTAGAAAACCAAATCCGGAGGCTTAATTCCACCTAAGCCCGCTGCCTTCATTCCACTTGGTGCTTGTTTTGAGAGTCGGCAGAGGAATAACTTTCAGGGACGCCCGCGCGGTGTAGAGATGTCCACGTGGCACGCATACGTCCCTGACAGATTCCTGCGCCTGGAGCTTGTAGAGGCGTTACATTTCCCATTAGGGGTCGACTTGTAACGCCCTCTTTGGCTGACCGACCCGAATATGGCTTTTTTCTTCACCCTTTCCTTCATATTCATTCATTCTCAATCCATTTCAAGGTTGGATCTTTTCACATCCTCTCTTCAATCCCTTCACTCTCTAGCTCTCTTTGAGCCCTCTCTTAGCTCTTCACATTCTCTCCACAACCTCTTTTATAGCTTCTACAGCTTCTACAAGCTCTAAGCAAAACTTCACACTCCATAGCAGCAACATCAACACTCCATCACTTCAATAGAGCAAGTGTGGAACGAAACACCATTGCAGCAAAGGCTTGAGTTCATCTCATTTTCTCCCCCACTAACCTTGAGTGCCTTGGGCGGAGGTGGTAAGCTTTCACTCCTCTCCTCTATTATTTGGTTGAGTAGCATAACACTGTTTTGTAGTGCTTTAGTGTTCTTTACTTCATTTCATACTTTTCTCCCTATCCATCTGGCTGTCCGTGGAGGTGGGAACACCAAAACGGGGGTTTGATTGAGGCAAACCCCTATACAGCCCCAACAATTTCTCTCTTATGTGCAGGTATTGAAGACATTCACATGCTAGAGGCTTCATCACTTGCGCAGTTGTAAGCATTTCCTTTCCCTTCTCCTTATCTTTGTCATTTCTACTTTACTCTATTTTAGCTCTATTACACTTTGTTTCTTTACCACATTCTAGAAGCTCTTAGCAATCAGATTGCTAGTAGTCATTCTGTCATTTTTTGTGACATTCTCGTTCTCTGGTCCGTACGAGATGCCAACGCGCCTCAGGGACGCTTGCGTGCCGCGCTGTTGTCCGTATTCTGCGTTGCCGTCCTTTGGACGAGAGACTGTCGGTTTGTCCAAAGAATCTCTGTGATCTGCTCTTTCTGGTTCTAGAACTCTCGTTGCTGTCCTTTGAAATAGTTTAGGGCAGTTCGCCCCGTGAGGCTCTTTGAATGAAGAGAACTCGTGAGTAGCGAATCCCCCTTGTCTACATGGTGATAGATGTATGGGGAGATTCATCCCTTCTAAAGGCTTCACACAACTTGCCAAAGACCCACGACCCACTGTGAACAGTAAATTGATTCCTATTTGCAGTTATGGAGGTCACGTAGGGAGAATAGGTAGTAACAGTCCCTGGAAAAGCCCACGCACTACCCAGGTTCACAATAAATGCAAATTCCTAGTAGTAGACAATGCTCGAAACCTTACGCCCAATTTGAAGTTTGTTGCAGTAAAAAATCAATCAGCAAACCTAGTGCCATGTCTCTTGGCAACTTCATACAAGTGAGAATTCTCTGGAAATCCTTCACAAATCTCTACAAATTCCATTACCTTGAAATGATAATCAACTATATCTGCAATTGCCTGATCAAACGTTCAAACCTTGAATATTTTAATTTAACTCTATTATTGACGTTATTAAAACTTAATACATAGGACCATAATTAAACTAAAATAAAATCAGGATATAAATTCACCATTATGCCCAATATACTAATATTGCCAATTGACCATAACAATGACCCCCTGTTACTTACTATAAATAGTAAGTATGGACAAACTGTCCAAAATAGGCTCCGAAAGGTACACAACAGAATCCTTGGTAAACACTAAGCTGGGAAAAACCAATAGAACTCAGTAGGTTGACTGAAAATGTCTGCAAACACCCTCAAAGGGCCCCTTAACCACCTTGTTAGTCCACGAGGACCAAGTGATGGACTAACCTCTGCAACTGTGTAATGTCCCCATTTTAGCCCTACGCTCTTCTTGAGGTTTTAGCCTATTTCCGGAAACTCATAAGCTAAGCAAAACTGAAAATTAGGGTTTCCTATTTTTTAGGAGTTTTCAGATGCAGTTTTGAGGGCTTGCATGCATGGGTTTTTGATGCATGTTTGGTGGAGTTTTCTGAGTTTTCAGAAAGCTTCAGAATGGTGTATCATGCATCTCCATCTGATAACTTTTTTAGGCACTTACTATTTATGGTAAGTCATGTTGGCTTCTCGGATTGTAATCAGAAGGCATTTGGAAACACTTACTATTTATAGTAAGTCATGATTACTGCTCAGATGAAGTTGTGCAAACTTACTATTTATAGCAGTTGCTATTTTTAGTAAGTCTATTTATAGCAGTATCCTTCTAGCAGCAACTCAATCATCTGTAGTTCACATTTTGTTTAGTGTGGCTGTTCAGTTGTTGTTTTGAAGGTTTTTGAAGTTAACTTACTATTTTTTGCATTGGCTATTTTTAGTAAGTCTTTTTGTGGCAGTGGCATCATCAACAGTCTTGGTCAGGTCATCATTCCATTTTTGGCAGAATCAGTTTGAGTGTTGGCTTTGGTTTTGGCTTCTATCCCTCCTTGGACTGAGTCCTAGACTTAGTCAATTTTCATATCTTAAAGTTGTACCCCATGCTTAGGCTTGACGACTTCAAGTTGTTTTAATGAAGGGGACATTAAGGGGGTCGATTTTGATATGCATTTAAATGTTATTGTGCAACTTAAAGTTGGACGCCAAAAAAGAGTGGAATAATATTTGATTAAAATCAAAATAAAGTGACTATTGAGATGGCGTTCCTTGGAGGAATTGAATAGTTACTTGATTGGAAGTTACAGATTGCTTCATGTGCCAATTGAAGCTTATATATTGGTGCTTTGCTCTTCGTATCTCATCTTGGAAATTGGAAAGTAAAGTTATGCTGCTGGTTTGAATCCAGAACCTGGCTAAGGGGAAGCTTAGCGAATTCATTCCATTCTTCGGGCCTGAAACTATGGCTCCCTAGGTGGATCATTATGACTGTATTTCACATAGAAATATAGATGGAGCTTCAATTTGATGAAATCGAACAGGTTGCTGATGTAAAGCCTGTTTTTTAAGTTGCTGATTTGCCATGGCTGAAGCTGATTTCTGCTCATAGCTGCAACGTGGATTGTTGTTTCATTCTGGGTGATTGTCCATGCTGTTCTACTGTGAAGGGCGCCCCTTTCTGGAAAGTTTCGGAATTTTTGGTTGAGTGTGGCTTTTTAAAGAGAAGGTTGACCCTCTTGGCAGGCCATACCATCACACTAGGCTTGCATTGGGAAACATGCCTCCTGTTGCTGCTGTATTTGGCTCGTTCTCTCCTTGAGGTTTGGGCGCACATCTCCTAGCTGTTGTTGGGCTGTGGTTTGGGAGCTTTCCGAGTTGATTCGGGAAAGATACGTCCGTTTTGGTGAAGTCATAGCTTGCTGGTCTGATTTTCTGTGCCTTCTGTTTCTGATCATATTAGTTAAGTTTATTATTATTGCTGTTTTGAGCTTCATTTATTCATCCATTCAAGTTGTAAATGTTAGAGGAAGTGATACTCTAACCATTGCTTATTCTGAGAACTCATATTTGATATATTGCAGCTGTTTAGTTATTGTTTGTAAGCTAATTAGTAGTACTAACAGCAATTTGTTTACTTGCTGCAATTTACTTTGTTGTATTCCCCCCACGAAAATAAAGTGGTTGTGTGGATTGTATACCCCCCACAGTTTAAGTGGAAGTGAGGTTAATTGGTTGGCTTGCCGCCTTCAAATGTTTGTAATAATCACACCCACGAAATAAGTGGAGTATTCCCACCGCTTGTGGATGCTTGCATCAGCAGAAGAAGTTGTATTTTAGTTTAATATCTAGCACTCCACCATATGTTAACACCTCGCCTTGCAAAAGGATCTTGCATGCACATTCTTGGTGTCGAGTTTAGCTCTCTATTTTCAGTTGTTATTAAGTTATTAGATCCTAGGGATCCTCTCACCATATGCCCGACCCTCCTCAAGTGTTTTTAGGGCGCATTCTTGGTTAGAGTTGTTTCAGCTGTGTTTTGGTTTAGAGCTAATTCTTAACGGGTGCATGATTTGCATTGTTATGACTGAAAATTAAAGGGAAAAATTAAGGGGTATATTTCAAACTGATCACTGCCTAGGAAAAGGGGACATTACATTCTTTATTAGAGGACTTATTATTTTAGGTAAGTAGGATATAGAGACTTTGATTGGGCTGGCTTAGATGACACCAAAGATAAACTATTGGTTATATTTTCTCCTTGGGCACTTTGTAGCTTTATCTTCTATTTGTGATGTCCCCTTTTGAGGAGTAGCTAGAAGCATCTGTTGGCCTATACTATTCTCGTAGGCCAATGCCAAAACTTAAGGGAATGAATTAAATTGATTATTTAAAGTTGTCCATTAAAGTGATATTTTACGGATAACTTTATTTTAATTAATTTGATAAAGTGACTTAAGTGAAAATTAAAGTGAAATGTTAAAAATCACTTTGTTAATGTGCTTTAATGAAATATTTAAAAAGTGGGAATTTGAAAAGTAATTCGAGAATATTCTAGGGGGAAAATATAAAAATGAGATCGTGAGCTCATTTGCATATGATGAATTTTATTTTCTCTATGGTGTATTTGGAGAGTGTCTAGTGGAACAAAACCCTAGGACAAAAACCCAAGGGAAAATTGGTTTCAGTAGTGAAGACCTACCCTAGATGGTTATAGGTAGAGTCACACATTTGCACTTGGATTCATCAATTGGAGACCTTCAAAATTTGCAAAGTCTTGTACCAAAGCAAATTTAAGAGTTGGGAAGATTAAAAGAATTGAAGGGCAGGCTGGAGTGAATAAAATATTATTTAATTGTTGAGCTAGGCCAACCCAACTGTATCATATATTTTTGTGAAGAGAATGACCGATGGAATTTTCTAAGGCATTTAATAGCCATTTCTATACCCAGTGCGACCCCTAAATAGCCTGTACAGTTCTTCATTGAGCCACAGTAGATTAGAAAAGGGCGTCGTACAAATATATGGAGTCAAAAAAAGGTGACGTGAGGTCAAACAAGTCTAAAGGAGGTGTGACTCATTAATTAAATGCAAGGTTCTTCTTTTGTTGTTGTACACCTCTACTTGGGGGCCGTACATCTTTGTGTGGGAGCTGTACCATTTGGAGAGGATGCCATGCCATTCTGTACCAGCTATACATGGGTGATATTCAGGGAAAAAGGCATTTAAAGTGTTGGAAGAACTTTCAAGTCAGCATACTGAAATATCAAAGTTGTAAATTTCATTCATGGTATTAACTGTGAAATTTTTGAACATAGAATTTGTATCAGTGATAAATAAATAAGCTTCCCACTAAATATTTTATGCAATCAATATAGTGTGAATGTATTATTTTCGTGGTGTGTGAAAATACATGAATTATAAAACAAACATTCTTGTGAAACAAGTTCAATTATAAACTGGTACATCAGACCCGCAACTGTTTGACAAAATGCCTATGTGCCTTGAATTGTGAAAATTGCAAATTTTTTAGTCAAGAAATCAGTAAGGGATTTTACACTATTGAAACAACGCACAAAGTAATTGTTAGTGTTAGTAGTGAAGCAATATGGCCACATTGAGTTTTGAGTTTTTTGCAACTTCCTCAATTTATATCGATTCCATTTTTTGTGACAATCAGGGAGTCTTGAAGTTAGCGAAGAACCAAGTTTATCACACTTACACCAAGCACATTGAAGTTCATCATCACTACATTTGACAATTAGTTTACATTGATGACTAAAGCCTTCTTTTTTTTGTTGTCAAAATTTGGGACAACATTGGAGTTGTCTTTGGTTTAGTTATGGGGGGGTATTAGATATCATATTAATGTTAGACATAAGTTTAGACTATACTTTGTACGCATAGGTATTTATTGCTTATGTTAATGATGTAATAATGCTACAGTAGTTATGTCTAAAAGGTACCTTATAAAATTAGTTATAATCATCAATTTAACTTGTACAATAGTAAATACAAGCATACATACATTGAAGTGTGCACCATTGAATTTTGTGAAACTTTGTGCATTCATTCTTCCAAAAAAGATAGTTAAAGTTGTAAGGGAAAGGATTTTCCATTGTTTGGAGTTGTAGCTAAGACTAAACATGAATATAATGTTGCATGGTTGCATTCTAATTTGTTGTGTGAGTTACACTTGCAAATGCATTTGCAAACAATTTCTTCCTACAGATTTTCTATTTATTATCTAACTGGTGTTTTCATCTATATTGCTTGCTAGGTTGCGAGATTTGAATATAACAAATAAAATTGTGAAAGAGATGGAACCTTCATTAGAAAAATTATCAATTGGACTTTTGAATCATCTTCTCCGAACTCTTGGGAAATGTGGAAAAGTGGAGGAAATGATGAAGGTAATTTGTTATTTTGATAATGATACCTATATATAATTCAATTTTCTTTTTGAATTGTGCATTGCATATATATTTATAATTCTTTTTAAATAAAGAATCTTAAATGAAGAGCAAGTGTGATTCAGTATAACTTCAATAAAAATTTGAGATAGTTTCCTATATCAGTATATTTTGTATTTGAAGATTATTTGAACAAGCATATATCCTTGGAAGATCTACTTGACCCTTTCCAAGACTATTGAGATATGATCCACAACTAATCTGCTCTATTAACATCCCATAGCATTCTTCATATAACCATTCATAATATTATGTAATGATAAAACAATGAGAAACACAAGATCTGATGGCATAAGGAGTGTACCAATTAACACTTTAGCATTTGAATAATAAATGATCTATAGGGAAATATTGCCATCAATTTAGACAAAATGAATTCCTAGATCCAGGGTGATTTTATGTTATATAGGTATCCTATTATATTAAGGTAGGGAAACATTCAATGTATCACACCAGAAGGCAGATTCTATGATTGTGGAAGCCAAGGTATTTCAAGGGTGTGCCAAAAGCTTGTCCGCCATAAAATTATCCAAGTAATATCATATAAATTGGTGTCTAATGGGTATAATTAAGTCCTACCTAGAATCAAGGAGCCCTACAGATGCGATTAGAATACCATCCAAATGTGCACTAACTTAGTCACTTATTGCATTGTTGATCATGTGCTGATTATGCTACTAACTATATATAAAACATGAGTTGATTGTGCATTGATTGGAACATTGATTGGGCAATACCCGTATATGAGAATTTTTTTTGGGCCTATCAAGGTGTGCTACTTGTTGGCCTCCTATTTGATAGATATTTTGGTGAATTTAGGAGTGACACATTGACTTTGGTGTTAGGATGATTGTCATTGATGTCAAAGGCATTTAGGTGTTAGATGGTGAAGATTCATGGCAAATTCATCAGGATGCATTTTGCTTATTAAAGAAGATGGAATCACACTATTACCAGGGCATTACAAGTGCAGATTTTGGCATAATTTAATCATAGCAACAGCTGGTCAAACTCCCTCCATTTTGGCACCTCTATTGTGTTAAAAAGTTAAATTAAATTGATTTTAATTTTTGAGCTGATCCTTATTAATGATGGCGCCCATATTCATTATTTTAAAATAAATAAAATAATTTTACTATGGGCCGACCCTCCCTTGTGTGGTGCCCCTTTTTAGTGACATTTAAAAATAAAATAAATTAATATCTTTTATGGGCTGATCCCTAAAAGGTGCACCCAAATTGGAAGTGTAAAGGCATGTTGAAAGGGTATAATATTTTGAAAGTGTCACCTCCTTTATGAAGCAATGCATCTATTCAAAAAGGTTGCCCTCCTTGAAAATATACATGAAGATTGTGAGATGTTGTGATGAATGTGTGTGGAAATAGAAGACATATTATACAAGCACAAGCAGATTTGAAGGAAGGAAACGTAGAAGATTACTCAAGGCAGATTTTGTGAAGGAATTATAGCAGATTTAAGAGCATAATAATAGCAGATCTAAGAGCAGAATTATAGCAGATCTAAAAGCAGAATTATCAAGAAGGCAGATATTGTTGGTGCCTCTAAATTGAAGAGATTGGTGTCTCTTACTAAGTTGGTGCTTAGTTGCAGGGATTGGTGTCTCTAGTGGGTTGGTGCTCACAAAGTGTATGAGAGGGGATTGGTGTTTCATGAAGGTTGGTGCCTACAAAGTTTGTAAGAGATTTTAATATCAAGCAATATTATGTCGTGGTTTTCTCCCATAAGGGTTTCCACATAAATCATGTGTTCTTGTTATTGATATTGTACAATTGATTTTATTGTGATTGTTAAATTGAAAAAGTAAAAGATTGTATTATACTGATTCACCCTCCTTGCTTTCCCCCCTCCCAACCCCTCTCAATATAACCGTGTGCTCATCAATTGGTATTAGAGCAAGTTCCTTCGGAAATAGCCTAACTGCTTGAAGTTAGATCTTAAAGAGCACACAATGGCCGTCAAGAAGGATTTGGATTCTCCTCAAATAGGGCACCATTGTTTTATAGAACAAACTATGCCTTTTGGAGCATAAGGATGCGAACCTATTTAATGGCTCTAGGGTTCAATATATGGCAATCTATAGTAAATGGGTATACCTCTCCATCAACCCCACCAACAGATCAAAAAGGAAAGAAGGCAAGCAAGAATAATGAAAAAGCTAGGAATACTATTTTGTGTGGCTTGTCCAAATTGGAGTTTGTGAAAGTAATGCATTGCATTTTAGGCAAGGAGATCTGGGATAAGATGAAGAATATTTATGAAGTAGATGATAAAATAAAGAAGGTAAAGCTTCAAACCCATAGGGGTCAATTTGAAAGTCTTAAGATGAAAGAAGAAGAGAACATAGTTTCCTTTTTGCTTCGTGTTGATGAGATCGTGAACACAATAATAGGTCTTGGTGAGATTGTTGAAGAAGCTGTAATTGTGTAGAAGACATTAAGATCTATACCTTTGAGATTTAAATAAACTAACAATGAATGAGTTGCATGGGATCCGCATTGCCTATGAAATGAGGATTGAAGAGAAATCATCTAAAAAGGAGGCAGCCTTGAAAGCATCAAAGAAAGGAAAGAATACATAACCAAAACCAAGTGACAGTTCTGAAAATGATATGGAAAAAGAGGAAGCCAACTTTGTAATGAAGCTGAAGAAAGGAACCAGAAAGTACAAAGGTAAATTACCTCTCAAATGCTTCAATTGTGGAAAGGTAGGTCATTTTGCATCCTGTTGGTGTGTGTTTTGAGTACGCCACCAAACACAGAATAAAATGCCCAAGGGACAGTTTATCCTCTCTTGAAAAGTGATTGCAAATACCTAGAAGATAATACAATAACTCCAATGTTTCTTTTGGTTAGGTCATGACATGTGGATAAGGCCAGTGGGCGTTGTGATTTGCTGGTAATCACAAGGGGACTTATGTTATAATTCATTTGCCAATTTAGGACTTAGACAGTTTTGTCATTGAAAGCTCTTTTGATGGGTATTTCAGATTTCCAAAAAAATGCAAAAAGGCAAGGGTTTAGAAGTCTAAGCTACTCCTAAGAACTCGAGAGACGACAGTGACTAGATAAAATAGGGTAACCACACTTTTTTTCGCCTCCTTCGGACAACTACGCAAAGCGGGTGCAATCTTCAATGGAAGTGATAATAATTTTCATGTTTGAATTGATAATTAAAACAAACAGAAGTTAAGCATCCACAAATTAATGGCTCAGGCTAACTTTACACATCGAATGCAAATCATCCATTCGACAAAAGTATGAGCTAAACTTTATCCACCACTGCTCTCAAATCTATCATTCACTAACAAACATATAAATGAAATACTAATTTATTTCTACTCTAAGTGTTGAAGGAGAAATATGAAAACCTTGCACACTACTTGAAAATAAAAGTGGTTCTTAGCAAATCATGCACAAGAGCTTTTATAAATAGAAATAGTTTTGTCGCAACAATCTTATACAACTCACTTCACAAATTTCAAATGAGTGTATGCAAGTTTATATAGAGTTTACAAAATTGAATAAACGACTCAGATTAAAAATGAACCAACGACCAAGATTGAACAATTAAAACCCTAATTAGGGTTTCCCAAAATATCCTCAGTAAACAAAGAGTTGACAGGGTGAGATGGCGCTTGGAGCTATTTTCAAGGAACTACATCCCTATCCGCCCGCGTTGCTGTGTGTTCGATGAGTCTGGACATGATTAAGGCAACTTCATCCATGGTAACCTGTGGAAGCATTCCGATCCTGAATTCCAGTCCGTCCACGCTCTCGGCGCATCTGATGAAGGTATCCTCCCACTCTGGCTCAGTCTTCTCAAAGGTTTCTCAGATGCTCAGGAAGTTCGCCAATTTGGCCCAGTCCTGCTTCAAGATGGGTCCAGTGATAGCAAAGATGTTTTCCTGGACCTTTCCCTTCAAAACCTCCAACTGCAAGTCTCTTTCTCGTAGAGCTTCCTTGTCCAGGATGTCGGAAATCATGTTGAGAATCTTGGTTTGGACTTCTTTGACCTGATCCTCTAGCTTGAGACCGTCAACCTTTACCCTTTCCAAGACTTCACCTCGTGCTGTCAATGCCCAATACTAAGTATGGAAGTCATAAGTTGCACCTGCTGCAATGACGCCTCCGTCTATCAGTTCTTGCTTTGGAATCCCTTTCAGAATCCTAAGGCAAGGAATTATCCTATCTTGCACATTTGGAAGGCTCTCCCATACTTCCGCCAAAGCGGCTAGTCTAGAAAGTAGTGAAGTAGCCTGACCGTAAACTAAGGTCAACCTCTCCATGAATGCCTTACCTTCCGTGCCCTTGACCGCTATCCATTCTTTGGCCTCTCGAACTTTGACCCTGTTTTCTTCCATCTCCTTGGCTGCCTCCTGTGAAGAGTTTTGGAGAAGAGGAGCTGCCGTGTTATCTTGATCAAGTGGCTTGATCAAATGCTGGATATACTCCTTCAAGCGCTCAATTTCCAATTGGCACTCTTTCCTCTTTGCCATCACTTTTGCCAACCTTGACTTGATAGTGGACACAAAATTGTCCAAATCTTCAATTTCTTGGCCCTTGGTGGTTGGACCCAAGTCAATGGTGGTGATGGCGTAATCTTGAGGGGCTATGTCCTCTTGTGGCTTGTCCACTGTAGGCACTACAAGCTGTATGGTTCGGTTGTCGGCTTCATCCCTTTGTATGCTTGAGAATTTCTTGGCCGGTTTCTTGGCTGCAGTTTGTGTAAGCCTGGCCAAGAAATCCGTAGTATCATCCTCTTGTGGCTCCTCCACTGGCACTTGTATTTTCAGCCTTTCCCTCAGCCAGTTCGGAATAGTGGGCTGTTCCACGCCATCTTCTTCCGGCGTGTCTTCTCTGTCAGGAACGTCCAAAATTCCCCTAAGGGCTGAAATCATTCCTTCCTGGAAATTATCATTTTGGGTGCCCACATTATCATCATCAGACTCCAATATTTCTGTGCCTGTGGGAGATGGTGGTGCATCATCGATTGGCTGAGGCTCCATATTATCTTCAGGAATCGGAGAAGGATCCCTAATGTCGGCCAGTGAAGCATCGACAGTAGCCAACATCTCTTCAATATTTCTAGATGCGGCAGATCGTGAAGGCTTTAGCTTTGCTTGTTTCTGAACTGGCTCCTTACTCACGGCTATCTCCTTCCTTTTCTTGGAAGTGGTGGCCTCTATCATTTCTATGCCCTGGGATGCGTCTGCATTAGAAGAATAGGATTCCACCTCACTCAACATATCATAAGTCAGTGTTATCCTTTTTCGCCTTAGCTCCTGAATCTGCTGATCGACCCACCACTGTGTATACTTGATGACAGGCCTCATCAAAGTATTCAAATCAGCATGTTCTGGTTCCGACCATCTGACAACAGGCAATGGCAAGCTCTCATCAAGGTGCGGCTGTACTTGTTGTCCATCTTCTTCCAACTGATCTATCATCTGGCACTCGACAAAGTTCCGTTGCCCTGATCAAGCTGACAGGCAGTCTCGACCACATCCTTCGCCTAACTTCAAACTCATCCGCAACATCTGCCCAGAAATCCTCCAGTTCAACTCTATGCTTGTATCTCCTTCCATCCATTGTCTTGAGATGATGATGCGGGTCGAAGTGGCTCCTAGACGGATATGTAGCAAAGGGGTAATGCTGTATCTTGAGCCTGGCACTATCGGCGGCCTGGGATGATGGACATGACTCTAGCATGTTCCCTAAAAAGAAGGGAAAGGTGACTGCTGCCTTTTGCTTTGCCCTCTGGAAGCCTTGAAATTCTTCCAGCTACCTTAGTACTTCAAGTAGGACCATTTTGTTTGTGGGGAAGATTGGCAATCGGTAAGGGTTTCCGGTGAATCCATGGATTCTGATGTAAGTATACCTTGGATATTGGATGAACCAAGATCCATATTTGCCAATCAGGCTTTTGGCCTCAGGAGTCGGCCGTTGATGTGTTCCTCCTTGTAGTATCCTTGTGATGTACATAAGGAAGGTGTCGTGAGCTCGCCTGAAGTGTGCCTTCTCTCTCAACTGCAGTTGTGGATAATAGTCATATGCCTTCAACTCATTTGATCCACTACCAACTGTGCCTTTGCAGATCAAGCCTGCATATCTGTACGTCCTAGCCAACATATAGATGACATAGGAGCTCATGTAGAACGTCTTAGTCTTTTCCAGGTTGATAAGCTGCTCGTGGAGATTGTTACTTATCATACATGACCAGTTGAACATCTTCATGCCTTCCGTGATGCCCTCTATGAAATAGTACATCCATGGCTCGAAAGGTGCCCCCAAAGGACTGCCTGCTATCCTGTTGAACAAGATGATGATGTCTCCATAATCCTCTTTGAAGTCTGTGCCTAACAGCTTCTTAGGCATTTTCTTGAAGGAAGGTCTTGGCTTATCCAACCATGACTTGTTGAGGTTGGCGGCACAAAGTTCAGGCTCTTTATCATACAACCTCTGGGCGTCCTCCTTGGTTTTGTAGACTGTCTTCGGATATGTAGGAATGCCAAAGGCCTCCTGTATGGCCAACTCTCCTAGATGAGCCAATACTCTCCCGTCAGGCGCCAAAATTTGCCTTGACTCAGCATCATAATAAAATGCGCATTCCACCATCAGCTCAGCACATTCAGTTGCAGGCGAGAATCTGGCAACTTGAAAATTCCGTTTCTCACCATTCTCTTGGCGGCAGGCGTTGGTAAAGGTCCATTGTGCCCGTATATCCTTCTCTTGAATTCATCGAGGTCAATATGGCCGAGATTGGTGTCCGAAATGTTTTTCCATTTTGACTTTATTCTGGTCTCCGGCTGCGATCCCTTGCTTGCGAATTTCATTTGTGCTTGCTTGGACGTCTCTCCTTGTTTGATCATCAACCTGCAAGCATAAAATACTTAACATTAATACAAGACCTTTTAAAATTAATTTATTCCGAGGTGTTGTTGGATAAAATCGCACTTTCAGCTTGTTTAAAAGTAAAATTTCTGTGAAAAAGCAAGCTGAAAGTAAATAAATTCGCCCATCATTGCCCAAAACTCGTTTCGGAAAGAATATGGAAGATAGAAAAGAGTAGAAACAAATTGCCAATCAATTTCCAAACCTCTGAGATTAAGCTCTGGCTGCAAACGGATAAAAACTTCTGAAATTTGACAGAGGAAGTGCGCCAATCTGCTGGGAAATGTGATTTTCAGCAAAGAAATAACTTATTTCTTTCTAAAGATCACGTCTTTCAAGACAAAATAACTTCTCTCAATGCTATTCTCACTATCTTTTCCTTCGCAAATTATTCCTTGGAGATTCGAGAAAGATAACTTCTTCTCAATTGAAATTGTGAGAAATGAGTTGCTGAGACTCATTTATCGCTGAGAAGTGCGATTTTCTCAAGGAATTGCTTTCTTTTCTCTGAGTTTCTTCCAATTTTAGAAACATTTTTCCTTCTCCGATTGGCAAGTTTCTAATTTTTCTCTCAGTCGTTGAGGCAAGTTTCTAAATTTCATCTTTGCGCCACCTCTGTCTGAGATCTTCGAATTTCTTAAAATTTGCCTAAGTGTTGGAGAAAATATCAAAAGATATTAAATTAATTGTTAAAATTAATTTTCCAACATGCTTTAAATCTTCGAATCATGGCAAATTTAAAATTACCTAAGGCAGAATAATATAATCTTCCAAATAATCTCCAGACTTCGAATTCTTAATTGAAATTCCCTAAGTGTTGGGAAATAATTAAAAATATTAAAATATTAAAAATTCCAACCCGTTTAAAATTGATACATGGCTAAATTTGTTTGTCCGTGGCCAAATATTTTATCTCCAATTGTCTGCCTAGCCAAAATGTGCTCAATAATTCATCTGCCAATTCTCAATACTCCGGGTGGGCTTCTGGCTTCTCCGGACGTTTATACTTAGCCAAACAATTCATTTTCTCTCCCCTTCTGGGTTGGGCGAACTTGGAGATTTCTTTGCCACTTTGTCATTTTTTATTCGTGCCTTAGGAATTTATCCAAGCTAATAGGGGCGGACTTCATACTTACTCTGCCAAATATTTTCATTTTGTGCCAAAGAATTTTGCTCCGTTATGCCGAGGAGTGATTTTCGTGCCGGCCTAACCTCTTCTCCCTCTAGATATTTCTCCATTTTTCATGCCTTAGAAAAAAATTAAAATTTTATTTTCCTAAGTTGGGCGAATTTCCTCATAATTCCTTGCCAATGGCGTATTTTACCTTCCATTTATCTAGGGCGGACTTCGCTCTTTTCTTGCCATGGTGCATTTTATCCTTGCCTTGTCTAATGGCGGACTTCACTTGTAATTTGCCATTTAATTCAACACATGGTGAATTTTCCTTGCAATTTTACCACCTCCAAACATCTTGGAGCGGACCTCTTCACACTTCCACCCTTCTCCAACCTTCTTGGGGTGGACTTCTCATGCCTCTTGCCATTCAACATATGGCGGACTTGCTAGTCTTCATGCCATTTTTTACCTTGCCAGGTGGACTTGCTAGCTTTCATGCCATCTCCCTTGGGGCGGACTTGCTCATGACTTAAGCCATTTTTATTTCTTGCATGTTGCTGGGCGGACTTGCTAGCCTTCTTGCCATTGACTTTTTGGGCGGACTTTGACCTTTCCTTGCCAAGGGCGGACTTGGCCTCTCCTTTGCCACGGGCGGACTTTAGCTTCCTTGTGCCATTCACCTCTTCCTTGGGCGGACTTCATGCTTCTCATGCCATGGCGGACTTGGAGGCCTCTCATGCCATGGCGGACTTCAGCCTTGGCTTGCCAGTGCCTACCTTTGGCATGCCAAAGGTAGGGTGGACTTCATGCTCCGTCTGCCATTCACCTCTTATAGGCACCCTTCTCAAACTTAGCCATTTTTTTCCAAACTTTTGCCATTTTACCTTGATTTTCATGATTTCTGGAGGCGTGTTGACTTCATGCTCTGTGGGATCCGAAAATAGAAACTTTTTCCCAAAATAGAAACTTTCTAAAAATAGGAACTTTCCAAAAATAGAAAAAAGCAAAAAGCATCCCTAAAATATAGGAACTCCAAAATGGCCTAAATTTGCCAAAAATCAAAAATGCAAAAAACAAAAAAGCAGAATCCCTAAAAAATAGGAAGTGTCAGAATTGACCGAAAGCAATGGCGTTCCTCGTCTACTGGGTCTTCTGATCATTTCCATGATGTTTAAGCATACAAACGGGCTCAAAATTGTGACTTGGCCAGACCAACTCTCAAAAATTATTCAAATTTTGAACTCTTAAAGACGTTGCGCAGAGGGCGGAACCAAAACTTGGGGGTCCCCATTTGTAATGGGGCGATGTGTGAAATAGGTCACAACACATCCCAATGCCCATATAGTGATGAGGAAAAGGAACATAATTCAAAGAAAGGTGGCAAGCATTTTAAAAGGAATCACAAACAAGGCAAGTTTGATAAAAGGAAGAGTTATTATAAGAATAAGAAAAGCTTCTATTATAAGAAAGAAAGTTGCTCATCTGATGAAAGTTACTCTGACAGTGATCAAGAAGAGTTTCTATTCATGGCTATAGAAACGAAAGGTGAGGAGAAAGAAGAAAAGGAGTCAAAAGAATATGATGAAAATGTTGATATGAACTTAGAAGAAGAAGAATATGATGAAGATGGAGTAGTTGATCTAGAAGCAAAACTTATTTTTGCCCTAGGCGAAATCAAGAGACTTAGGAAAAAGAACAGCCAACAGACAGAGCAAATTCAAGAGGATAGTGAATTTAAAGAAAAAATATCACATGATCTTGAAGAATCAGAAAAGATGATCATAGATCTGAAAGTACAAATTGAAGAAGCAAAAAGCATTGAGGAGGAGGTAAGAAATCAGTTAAAGAAAAAGGAGGAGATTTGTGAGAGGTTAGAATCTAAGATTGTTTCTTTGGGAAAGGAGTTGGAGAAAGCAAGAACTCAATTGAACAAGAACTTGAAAAATGAGAAAAGTATGAAGATATCAAACAACATTATCAATTCTCAACGGCTAATGTTTGATAAGAGTGGTATTGGCTATGAAGAAGGCTAAAGTTCTAAGGAAATTCAATCATCGAAGAAATCAAATGAAGAAAAGTCAAAAAATTATGTTGATGCCCTAAAAGTTCCTATCAAAGGTGAAATCAACAGAAAAGAGGAGAACCAAAAGCCGAGCACACCTCCAAAAGCTAAGAATAACATATTCAAGAAGCCCTTTCCACCAAGGAAAGCACACATGAATAGGTTCTATCATTCTTTCTTTGGTTATTGCTTTTTGTGCAATCAATTCAGTCATAAAGCAATAGATTGTAAGATGCATGCAAGAAATAATCTTAGTCATAAAGCAATGAATTATGGAATATTTGCAAGAATGAATTTTGGTCATAAGAGTACAAAGCAGAAAAATCAAACAAGGAGTACTATGACATGGAGCAAAAACAAAATTTCTTATGGGCTTGTGAATAGAACTACAATTCCTTTTCTCCTTTAATGGATTACAATGTTATATGTTACAAGTGCAATAATTTTGAGCATACAACAAAAATTTGTAAAAGTGGCTTTGCAGAACCTCCAAGACAAATTAAGGAAGGCTCAATTATTAAGCAAAAAGAAGAAAATTCAAAAATATGGAAAAAGAAGGAAGTGAAAAGAGGGAGAGATCCATGCTAGTTCAAACTGCTTTACATGCACAAAATGAAGGAGACTAGTGGTATATTGATAGCAGGTGTTCTAGTCACATGATTGGTGAGAAGAATAAATTTCTCACCTTAAAAAGGGTAAATGGTGGAATAGTGAAGTTTGGAGATAATGCAATCACAAAGATATCAGGAAAAGGCATTCATAGCTTAGATAATGGTAAGACAAAAACCGAGAATATTCTATATGTTGAAGGGCTGAAACACAATCTTCTAAGTGTGAGCAGAAGGATGTGAAATAAGGAAAGCAAGGAAACTAATTGTTGATGCCAGTAGATCAGCTAACAATCTCTATGTTCTCAACGAAATTAAATGTGAAAAATGTTGCATGGGTTAAGAGGATGAAAGTTGGTTATGGCATAGGACGATGGGGCACATAAATTTTGACAACCTTGTCAAAACTAGCTACAAGGAGGCAATGAGAGACAGCCTAAGACATGAAAGCCTTCAAATATTATTTGCAAGCAATGTCAACAAGGGAAGCAGACTAGAGTAAGCTTTAAACCAAAGGAATATTCTACATTAAAACCTTTGGAGCTTGTCCATACAAATATTTATGGACCAAATAGAACAAAAGGTATGCAATGAGATAGGCCTAAAGATCAAATGTCTTAGATCAAATAGAGGAGGAGAATTCACTTCAAATGAGTTTGAAGAATTATGTGAAAAACATGGGATAATGAGACATTACTCTGCTGCAAGATTTCCACAAGAAAATGGTGTTGTGGAAAGAAAGAATAGAACAATTCAAGAAATGGCTAGGACCATGCTACATGAGTCCAAGCTACTTGACACATTATGGAGAGAAGCAGTTCATACGACTGTCTATATTCTGAATTGTGGACAGATTAGAGTAAATAATAACAAGACACCATATGAGTTATGGAAAGGAAGGCCTGCTACAGTAAATCAATTCAACGTGTTCAGGAGCATTTGTTATATGAAATATACCCCTTAATTTTTCCCTTTAATTTTTAGTCACAACAATGCAAATCATGCACCCGTTAAGAATTAGCTCTAAACCAAAACATAGTTGAAACAACTCTAACCAAGAATGCGCTCTAAAACCACTTAAGGAGGAGGGGCGGGCATATGGTCAGAGGATCCCTAGGATCTAATAACTTGATAACAACTAAAAATAGAGAGCTAAACTCGACACCAAGAATGTGCACGCAAGATCCTTTTGCAAGGCGAGGTGCTAACATATGGTGGAGTGCTAGATATTAAATTGAAATACAACTTCTTCTGCTGATGCAGGCATTCACAAGCGGTGGGAATACTCCACTTATTTCGTGGGTGTGATTATTACAAATATTTAAAGGCGGCAAGCCAGCCAATTAACCTCACTTCCACTTAAACTGTGGGGGGTATACAATCCACACAACCACTTTATTTTCATGGGGGGAATACAACAAAGTAAATTGCAGCAAGTAAACAAATTGCTGTTAGTACTACTAATCAACTTACAAACAATTACTAAATGGCTGCAATATATCAACCATGAATTCTCAAAATAAGCAATGGTTAGAGTATCACTTTCTCTAACGTTTACAACTTGAATAGGTGAATGAATGAAGCTCAAAACAGCATAATAATAAAACTTAACTAATCTAATCAGAAACAAAAGGTACAAAAAATAAGACCAGCAAGCTATAGATTCACCAATTTGGACGAAACTCCTTCGAAATAGCTCCGAATGCTTCCATACCACAGTTGATCAATAGCTCGAAGCTAGGTGTCCAAACTCCAATGGAAACTCGAGCCATAAAACAGGGGAAAACAGCAGACACGAATTCCAATGCAAGTACCAAATGGTACGGCCCCCCAAGGAGGTCGACTTGCTCTTAAAAATCAAGAACTTGATAATTAAATCTACGAATTTGCAGGAAGGGGCACCCTCCACAGTAGAATAGCTTGGGCCAACACCAGAACGAAACCAAAATCAATGTTGAAGCTATGAATAGAAAATAGCTTCAGCTAGGCCAAATCAACAACTTGCAAAAATAGGCTTTACATCAGCAACTTGTTCAATTCTATCAAATTGAAGCTCCATCTGTATTTCCAGGTGAAATACAATCATAATGATCCACCTAGGGAGCCATAGTTTCAGGCCCGAAGAATGGATTGAATTCGCTAAGCTTCCCCTTAGCCAAGTTCTGGATTCAAACCAACAACATAACTTTACTTTCCGATTTCCAAGATGATATACAAAGAGCAAAGCACCAATATATAAGCTTCAAATTGGCAAATGAAGTAAACCGTAACTCCAACAAGAAATTGTTCAATTCCTCCAAGGGATGCTACCTTTTAGCAATTACTTTATTTGAAATATCAAAACTTTTCCCTTTTAGGCGTCCATTTGAAAATGCAACAATAAACATTTAAAACAAACTTTTAAATGCTTATGAAAATCGACCCCCTTATGTCCCCTTCATTAAGACAACTTAAAGTCATCAAGCCTAGGCATGGGGTACAATTTTAAGATATGAAAATTGACTAAGTCTGGGACTCAATCCAAGGATGGATAGAAGCCAAAACCCAAAGCCAACATCCAAATTGATTCTGCCAGAAATAGAATGATGACCTGAGCAGAATTGCTGATGGTGCCACTGCCACAAATAGACTTACTAAAAATAGCCAATGTCAAAAATAGTAAGTTAACTGCTGCTAGAAAGATACTGAAAACCCAGAAAACTCCACCAAACATGCATCAAAAACCCATGCATGCAAGCTCTCAAAACTGCATCTGAAACCTCCTAAAAACTAGGAAACCCTAATTTTCAGTTCTGTTTAGCCTATGAGTTTCCGGAAATAGGCTAAAACCTCAAGAAGAGCGTAGGGCTAAAATGGGGACATTACATTATATAAGGAGAGATGAAGAAGAGCTAAGAAAGTTTGATTCTAGGTGTTATGAAGGAATTTTCATTGGTTACTCCTCAAGGAGTAAAGCCTACAGATGCTACAAAAGAGGTTACACAAGATTATTGAGAGTGCAAATGTGAAAGTGGATGAATCAAAATATTACAAAGCAAAGGCACAAGAAATTGATTATCAAAACGAAGACAAGTGCAAAGAAGAGGAAGTAGAGGAAGAAATTGAAGATGAGGTAGTTGAGCAAAGAGACAATACAAAGAAAAATAACTTCATGCCTATTCAGCAGAGTGCAATTACAAAGCCTCCACTTATTCAGTGGGTAATAAGTTTAGCACTCTCCACTTATATATTGGGGTAAACAAAATACAATATTTTCCACTTGTTCAGTGGGGTGAGCATAAATATCAAAGAGCAAAGAAGAAACCATTGGCCGTACTACCATCCAAGGTATTACAATGTTAGCTCACATGCATTACAATATCAAATGGAAGTGTCACTGCTGATAATAGAATGAGACGGCCGCAACAACTCCAAATAGAACTAATTAACATGAAATAACCCACTTAATTATTAAACAATAGCTTGATACCTTGAATGAATGTTGAGGAATGCTAGTGCAGGTTCGATGGTGCTCTATTGCTGCTGTTTTACTAGTCAAATCAGACTGGAAACTTGCTGGTAATGCTCAAAAATTGCTGAATGGTAGCACACTATCACACCAAACTGCATAGCACTTGAAAAGTCCTTCTAACTCCTTAAAACACACTCCCAAAACACAACCAAGGTAATATAGCATGCTGATATGGATAATCAATCATCTATAGGTCTGAAATGAATTCCCACACTGCTAATTACATAGTACAGCAGGAACAATATTGACAAGACCTCATCCAAATGCCAAAATGCAGCCCATAACAAGTTATATTATGCTTCAAGTGCCTAGGCGCCCTGAAATAATGTAAGATCAGCCTCCAAAGTGCAGCAGTTCATCCTCAAAACCTCATGCCACAGTCCATCTATGGAACAACCTGTACTTGGGCCATACAAGTTTGCAGAAAACACAATAATCTCCCTCAAAATCAACAAAAAATAATATGATTAGGGGCGTCTAGGTTTAGTAAACAATTTTCATCAGTATGGAAGGACTTTGAGCTGGAACAACACCCAACGTGATGCCAATGTCTGGCAAGCCTGTCTTGGCATGGTACGGCCCAGCAAAAGGGAATACTCACCAAAATCGCCCTTCAATCACTCCAAAAATTTTGAACACACTCAAACAACAATATCAAAATATTAGAGATTCAAAATAAATCAAAATATTCCATGATTGCAATAAAAACTAGAACTTCACTTTGCATCTCACTGGTGATTCCTGTATGAAACTACTGTAACTAGCTAGGTGGGTTTCCATCCTAGAAACCGGCAATTTCAAGAGGGTTTTTTTCCTCAAGAAATTTTGAGAAGAACATAAGTTCTCTCCATATGCAAGAGCAAATACAATTTCATGTCTAACCTTTCAAAGAGCTCCCAACGTCCTTTTATAACTTTTTTGGAGAGTTTAAAGGTAATAATAATAATCAAATGTGCAAAAGGACCCCCATGTCTAGGCATCCACAATGATGCACAACGTAGAAGACCTTTTTAAAAAATTATTACACTAAGTTGTCTCTTTAATATTTTCAACATTGGACAACTTAAGTGAATAATTATTTATAACTCAATAATTTACCCAAGCTGTCGAAAGTATCAAAATGACACAAATATGCAATTCTGACCATATCGATGTGTCCTTGAAGTCATAGGATGAAGAATTGAAGCAATTGGGTGACTTCCTATAAATAGCAAACTTCTCCAACAAGTTTGGAGAGCTCCCAAGAGGTCGAAAATCAATTCTGATAGCACTAGGAGGTTCACCAAGACCTATTGAAGTCACTGCGAAGAACAACACCTCTGCTAGACTAATCCTATGCTCTCAAAGAGCTTTGGAGTTCTCCCTTACTCACCAGTTAGCTTATGGGAAAACTTAGAAATAGGCTAATTGTCCACAAACTGATTTTGCTTAAAAAGGGTACATTACACTCCAAGGCTTGTCTAGCCTGACAAAGCTTGAAGTGAAATCTTTTCTCTCCCCCCTTGATCAAGCAATTATTTGAGCTCAGCTATAAAGAAGCATTGTTGTGTGCTGAGTATCCTTTATGTTCCATCAAAGTTCTCCTTGGTACCTTGCAAGAGTATGGCATCAAGTTTCAGACTCTTGTGGCATCTTGCAAGAACTCTTTTGACTTTGTCTCTTTCAATGGTGAATTGGACTTGTGGACAATTGTCGTGTTTAAGGTAACAGCTATCTTGTGATTTTGCTGGAAAGGAAGGTTTAATGATTGTCTTTTGAGCAAGCCAGTGAAGGAATTTAACTTTAAGTTGTCTTTAGCTGGTGGGGAAATCAGGATCTATGGCTGTTTGAATGAGTTTTTGGACTTCAAATTTTTCAACCAGCACCTATCCCTAAGGTTGGCTGGAGTACAAAACAGTCCAACATCCTCTGATCTATCCATTTTCCAAAACAAACATTACTGTATTGATAGAACAACCTTTCTCATTCTATGTCAGATACAGTTTAGTTGATATCCTATAATATTTCTTAGATGAAAATAATTTGTTTTCAGCTGATTATCAATGTTCTATAAAAAAAAGTTATGAAATTCAAACTGTATTCATTTATTTCACAATTATTGAGTTTTGTGGAAAAACAAATATATTCTTTTGGGAGATTTCATAGTATTCCAAAATTTGCTATATTTAATGATAGACTCCATCTTGTCATATGGTCCCATAATTCAAATGGTCCACTATGGAGCATCTTACCTTGAACTACAATTGATTGGGATTCATGTGACGTATAACAGAGATGGTTGAATGCATAAATGATCACAATAGCTACACACAATGCTAGCTGGAGTATCATCCGAGTAGCAGTTGTTAGGATGTAGGTGTGGTTGAGATAGAGATGTTATTTATACACTCAACCTTTCAACAGGAAATGCTTAACATAAAAGTGCCATAGATAGTGACAGAGAACATATGCCATTTGACCCATTTTATCAACTTTTAGACTGGTGCTAGGATTCATAATTCCTTTCTCCAATGGAGGGGTGAGGGGTGTGAGTTCCTTTAGCAGCTAGGCGATTGTGGGAAATGCTTTGGAAATCATTTATTCATTTTATGAAGATAGAACTGATGCAGTGCTCTAGAAGTCATTCATATAACTAGACCTAGGTAATGCACAATGGCTTTTAATTCATTATTGAGACAAATGTATAGCATTGTGGGAGAAGAGGCCTTTTCTTTACAAGACAGTTAATTTTTTACTTTGGTGTACATGGCATTCTTAGTCATTGAGGAGACATATGAAGATATGCTTGTTTCTTTGGAACCTTTTTGTAGAAATCTTGTGTTATGCTTGAAAATATCTTGAATATTTGAATTCATGAAACATAGTAAATGGTAACGGGTTGCTTTAGTTCTAATTGCAGTTAAATTGCATCATATGTTTCTAACCTAAGGGTAATAATTAATGCAGATGTTCTACAAGCTTGAACAAGCTGGAATTGAATCAACGTTGGAAACTTACAATATTCTACTGGACAGTCTTTCAGCAGTTGGAAAATGTAGAAAATGTATGGAGGTACTAGCATAATTTCTAGACTTGTCCTAGCTTTTCAGATGATTCATGATAAATAATTATTATTATACTTTATGTGAGTGTTAAAAGTTAAATCTTATTATTCCACATTAGATACTGTATCTTGAGAGAAATTGTTTTATGTTCTTTTAAGAGAAAATTCTTTTTAACTTTTCAAGGAATCATGTATGACTACAATGAAGATGGTCTAAGAATATTTGTAATGAATTGCAATAAAATATGTTGCTAAAGGTTGTATTGAAAACTTGAAACAATGACATCCAGAAAAAAGAGATCGAAATCAAACTTTGTTTTTGCAAGTTAACAACTTGTAAACTGTTGATAAAGCATTATTTGAAAAAAGGTAGAAGGATTATCTTCTTATGAAGTTACAAGCATTTCAAAATTGAAAAGTTTTTGCAGAAACAAAAACTGAGTTTTGTTGGTAGCCAAATATGTATCTATAGTATTTCATTAGATGTGGAGTTTAAATTAATCAACCCTTATTAATTGTTAAATTTCAAACTTCTTCAAGTTTCTATTGATGAATAAATTCAAAGTTCAAACTAATGAGATGTATTGAGTACTCACGCTTCCTGAAATGCACAAGTTGAAAATGTTGATCAACAAGAACCAACAAAACCTAATACTAAACTTATTGACTTCCTCACTATATGGAATTAATAGAATATCAACAACAAAATTATAATGACTCTTATCATGATTACTAGAGATATATATGGACTCCAAGTTTACCATTTTCTCATTGTTGAAGTTCAAATATCAAATTACGGATGTAGGGTATACCTATACAAGCCAATCTTGTGTGGATAGATCCAAATTCAGTGTATTGCTATTGTGGCAATCTATCAAGATCTTATTGTTGCTCATAGACAACTTAAAGGTTGGATGTCATATATGGTTTGAGTTGGATATCAAAAATCATAAAAATTCTAAAATTGTTAAAGAGAACAAGGGCAGATGATATGAAAGGCAAAATGGATGGATAAAAACCAAGGCCCTATTTAGCATTTTTTTATTTGGACCCCAGAGATTTGTTATAACAAATGCAATTTTTATAGGGAGAACGCTTTCTAAAGTAGTTGAATTCTAGTAAGGGGTTTTAGCTGAATGGTTCAAAATAGCAAATTATTATTTTCATGAGCATTTCCATGGCTTGTTGGTCCTAATAGTCTAGAAAAATAGGCAAATTATGGGGGTTTTATTTATAGAGCTAATAATGGGTAGTTGATACACTTCATCATTCCTTCAAGAAGAGTAGCGGAGATTGTAAGATTTAGTGTTCCACCGAGACGCGTCCCCCCCTAAATTTTAGCTGTCCCCCTGACCCGAACGTGTTAGAGACTTGGGGATGGCTGGGAGACGTCCCCCTCGCCGTCCTGCCACCGCCGCCGGGACGTGAGAAACGTCAAGGAGACGTGGGGGACGCTTGGGCATCTCCGAGACGTCTTGGGGACGTCCAGACATCCCTCGAGCATCTCGGAGATGCCCAGTCATCCCCCGTGCTGGGACGTGTTAAAAAGTGGGTTTTTAAAAAATTTCTTTTAATTTTGTTGGTCTTTATGCCTGGGGTTGAACCCTAAAGGCTTGTGGGAGCCATCTAAAATCCTCTAAATGAAATAAAACACTTTAATTGCTCATTTTTTAACTCACATATGCATTTGATGTTTTGGAGCAGCTAGGTGAAGAAGAGGAAAACTAGTGAGAAGAGTGAGTTTGAGGTGCTGCAAGTGCAACTGGGGTGAGAAGGAGAAAGAAGAAGAAGAGGAGGAGCATTCTACACCAATTTTGAAGGATTTTTCAAGCACAAGGTAGGTTTTTATGACTGTTTTTTGAAGTTATTTCAAATTGTTTTTTGTTGTTGTTTTCAAGTTTTTAGATTCATTTTGAAAATGTAATTTAATGTTGAATCTTACAATGGGCATTGAAATGAAAACATGAATATGCATTTATCATATTTTCATTTCATGGCTCATTGTTTTTTTTTAATCTCTCCATCAAGATTCATCATGAAATTTTAAAATTTGTTAAACTAGGTTGAAACTAGGCACTTATAGAATTTTTTTTTAATTGCAGTGTCACAATGAGCTCTCATGACATGAGTGAGGATGAGGATCATTCACATAGTGATACTGATCCTGAATATGCACCTGAGGCTGAGGGGGGTGACCATGAGGTTGAGCATGAAGCTCAAACTAGTGCCATGGCAAGTGAAGCAAGTACTTTAGAGTGCCCTTTTGCAGTATTGGCAAAGTATGCTAAGGGTCCTTTTGATCCTAAACCCCCTCAAACAATTTGCAACAAAAGATCTAAGCAGGCAAGGGGCAACATCTGGTGGCACAAGGAGGTGGAAGTGCAACTTTTGTCGTGAGGGGTGGTATGGGAGCATCACTAGAGTGAATGCACACCTTTTCATTAGAGGAAAAGGTGTGGGGATATGTGAATTTTTGGCAAAACTAGAAAACATGAAATACAATGTTGAAATAAATAAGTTATGGGGTGTATGTGATGATACTCTAGCTGCACATGTGCCTATTACTTTGCTGCATAGGACACATCTTTAGCATAGCCAGCCACAAAGATCCAGCCGTACCTTGCAGATGAGAGTAGGAGGGACACCAAGTTCTTCTTCTAGTGCCTATGCATGAGGGGGGAGGGGGAAACGGAAATTGCAAGTCAAACTCAAAGTAACCCCATAGCAAATTTGTTTAATGTCCAGCTCAAGGATGACAGATTTGCCAATGGCATCTCGTTTCATGTTGCCTGATCTCCTTATTATAAGGATATGATATCGATGGTGGCAAAGGGAGGACCATCATATGTGCCACCAGGTGAGATGAAATTGAGGACCATGATCTTGGATAAGAACTATTCCAAAATCAATTTGTTGATGGAGAAGATGGAGTGCTGGGTTAAGACAGGATGTAGCATAGTCATGGATGGGTGGACGGACATTAGCCATCGTCCACTCATTAACATCATGGTTACATGTACTGAGGGCCCATATTTTCTTAAGGTAGTTGATTGTTCAGGGCATCGCACAGATGGTGATTTTCAGTTTGAGGTTCTCAGGGATGCTATTGAGGAGGTTGGGCCACAAAATGTAGTCCAAGATGTGACAAATGCTGCACATGTGTGCAAAGCTGCAGGGAGACTTGTTGAGGCTACTTATAGGCATATTTGGTGGACCCCATGTTGTGTGCATGCCATGAACAATGCACTCAAGGACATGGGAAATATTGATTGGTTTAGAGCAATGGTTAATGATGCGAGAGATGTGCAAATGTTTATCTGCAACCACCACACATCACATGCACTCTTCAGGACCTTCGCTAAGAAGGAGTTCCTGAAACCTACTAATACGAGATATGCTTCCTATTTCATTCTTTTGGACATAATGATTGATTTGCAAGAGGCATTGCAACTCATGGTCATGACAACAAATTGGAGTAGGTGGGCCGAGTCTAAGACAGAGCAGGGGAGGAGGGTGAAGGATACGGTTAAGAGTGATGTGTTCTGGGGTGATGCAAAATATATTGTCGCCATCATTAAACCAGTTTTTTAGGTTATCAGGTATGGGGATGCGGATGCACCTAGCCTTGGGGAGGTGTATGAGTGCATCGATTCTATGCTTGATCAGATGAGGGTTGTTGTTCGAGAGAGGGACCCCACATTAGCATTCTACCACAAGCATATTCGGCCAATCATTCATAGGAGATGGGAGAAGCTCAACACTCCCTTGCACATGGCAGCCTATGCACTTAATCCTAAGTGGTACTTGACTAGGCCTAGTAGAATGACACCGATAGAGGATGCAGAGGTGAAGGCAGGGTTCTTTAGGTGCATTGAGAGGATGTATGATGATGTAGATGCTAGTGTGATTCGCACTGAGTGGACCAAATTTGCCACTCTTAGGGGTTATTCAGATGCATCCAAGATGGATATGCGAACTATGGTGCAGGAGGACCCAATTTTGTGGTGGACTTGCCATGGATCGGGATCTTTGACTACCACTCTATCCATCCGATTGTTATCTCAGGTTTCTGGTTCTTCAGCTATTGAGAGGAATTGGTCTACATATAGTTTCATCCACTCTCTTAAGAGGAACAAACTTACCTCTAGGAGAGCAGAGAAGCGTGTGGCTGTACATAGTGCTTTGCGTCTCATTGACCGCAAAACACTTTTGTACAAAGAGAGTCCAGCAACACGGTGGGATATAGAGCCAGAGGAGCCAAAACAGATTGATGAGGATGTTTCAGTTTCGGCTTTAGATGCAAGGTTGGTTGGTGTTAGTTTGGCAGAGTTTGAGCACGAGGATTCCAATAGTTCGAGTGATGAGGAGTTTGGGGATGATTAGAGGCCTCGCTTCACTACATTTTTGCTTTTTGTACTTATTTTGATTATGATATCAATGTATCATGCTCCTCATTGTAATCATTTTTATGATATGATATTATGATATGACATGTCATATTTTCGATATTCATATAATAAAAATCTCAAATTCGATAATTTCATTTGTCAAATTTTAATATTTTATTTACTTTTTGTCTTTTAGTAATAGTATTCAAGTATTCAAAATGTTAGTATTTGCAATTTTACTAATTTGCCAAAGTTTAATTTGAAATGTTACTCTTAAACATCTTTTTATAACTAGTTATTCAAGTACCATATGTATATCAATATCACCCCCGCCGCTGTCCCCCTGTCGTCCCCTTGTCGTCCCCAAACTTAGACCCCTTGTCCCCCGTCCTCGAGACGCGTCCTTGACAAGGGACGCGTCCCTGTCAGGAAACTCCGTGGAACACTGGTAAGATTACATATCTTAGAATTTTTCTCAAAGAATAATTTAGTTTTGTTAAGTATTAAAATGGATACTATTTAATGGTCTGGTAGTTATTTTTGAAAGTGTAATGTCCCATTCTCGTTCATAGCCAGTTTGAGATGCCATTAGCCTATTCTTGTTCCCATAGGCTAAGTAGATTGATGGTTAGGGAACTTTGGCGACATGAGAGGAGTTTTTGGGTTTCCAGTGGCGACAACTATTTTTAGTAAGTTACTATTTTGAGTAACTTGCTATCTTTAGTGAGCTTACTATTTTGGTAAGTTCCAATTGAGTTTCCTTTTGACCAGTTTGTAGTTTGGCTCACTTACTATTTTTAGTAAGTTCTTCTCGGCTCTTATTCAGCAACAGTGTTGAGTTTCCATTCTTGGTAGGGGGTGAGTTCTCTCCATGGTCAGAATTATTATTGGTTGATTTGCCACTAAAGTATTTAAATTGCTTTTTTAATAAAGGGGGATATAAGCTTGAGTTATAAAAAAGACCCCTTGGCCTAGTTGAATAACATTGTTTTAAAAAGTGGGGACATTGCTCTTTAAGTGGATTCCTATTATAAAGTTTAACTCATAAAGTGGACGACCCCATTAGGAGACATTTGATTTTGTTTGAAAATGCTAAAGCAAAAATTATAAAGGCAAAAAGGGGTGTTGGATTTTGGAGGGAAAAGTATTTCAAATTTGTTGTTGCCTTAATTCCTCCCTCCACTTCTATTTATTCAATTTTTTGGCTCTCATTTGGGCATGAGTGTTTTTGGCAACTTAAGGAGACTCTGCTGGAATTACCCCAAAATTTGAAAACCACTGGTTGAGGACGAAAACCCTCTTCTCACGTTGCTGGTTTCGGTGGTGAGAGACCCACCCTAGCTGGTTGGTGTTTTGGCTTCGAAGATTTCAGTATTTATCTTGCTGTTGGAGATTTTTGGTGTGGGTAGAATGAAGATTTTTATAGCTTTTTGATGTGGGTTCGGAGCTATGGTTTTGGTGTGTGGATTTCTTGGTTTTGGTGAGAGTTTGCTGCTGTTTACTGCCATTTCTGAGGTCTGATACGAACTTCCAAAGGTCTGAAACTTCTATTTCTGAGCAACTGGAAAGGGCAAAATCTGAGTATATCCTTGTGGTGCCTTGGAATTTACACCTGGGTATTGTTTAATTGCATTATCCATGGCTGGGTGTCCCATCTAAGCTACTGGTTAGATTTGTAAAGTGCATATTGGAATTTATGGAGCAAATTGCCCTTCCTAGGGACTAGCACTACTTTGGGGATTTTGGACAGCGTGAATGAAGTTCAGGTCTGCGTTTTCATTTGGTGAACGTCTGCTGTCATGGGTGTAATTTCAGGTCTGATTTATGACTGAAAACTTCTATTTTGTAATAGAGTTTGAAATGACATTATGTTCTATGTAATTGTTTCACATTTTCCTCATTATTTCATGATTATATCAATGTATACATCCAATGCAATGAATGGAAACAAAACATAAAACCCTTATGCAACTTTTGTCTTATTCTAAAAATAATACACACAAAACAAAACAAAAAATCAGGGGCATTCATCACAGAAAGCATAGGTATGCCCAAAATAAATTTTCTAGCTGAAACCTTGCAAATTTTCAAATGCTTTTGAAAAGTGTGTATTTATTTGTGTTCCACAGCGTTTTGGGGATGGGGATGGGGGACGACAAGGGATGCATTTCGGGGATGACTGTCCGAGGGCCATTTTTTGGGGATGGCAGGAGATGGTGACATGAATTTTTCAAAATATATTATCTAGAGAGAGAAAGAGAGAGAGATCTGATATGCCAATAATTGGTAACAACAATATCAATATGTAAATAAACCATGACAGCAGTATAAACTTCAATAATGTAGTATAAAAACAGTATAGCAGTAGTATAACAACAATAAAATTAATCATAAGATTCATGACAGTATTATTAAAGCATTTTGTTGTTCAAATTCTAAAATTAAAGTTAAAGTGAAAGTCTCAAACTTCAAAATACAACAATCTATGCCTCATCTGGGCTATCAATATCAAAAGAACTATACTTATTGCTATCATTCTCTACCTGAAGTGGAACATCCAATGGAAGCTTGACGATTCTTGATTACACCTCCCCCTTGTCAATCTGCCCAACATCTTCAGGATCAACATCCCAACATGTTGTTGGAGTCTATCAATACTTAGTAGTCTTTTGATCTTGAAGTCTCAAGGCACTATGAACTGCAAGTAGTTTTCCAGCTTGTTTTGAGGTAAGCTTGTTCCTCTTAATTGAGTGGATGAAGCCATAGGTGGACCAATTACTCTCCACAGTAGAGGAATATCAATCTGTGAGAGTAAACGAATAGCAAGTTGTTTCAACTGTGGTGTTTACTTCCCATGAAATTCCACCATCTGTAATGTCCCCTTCTCAATAGTGATCAGTTTAGTAGCTCTTCAACCTATATTCTATTAAGGTTTCCATGGTTTGGAGGTTTTTGACATTTCTCAAAATTTACTATTTTTAGTAAGTTCTATTTTTGGGAGTGATCCAGTTGACAACATTTTAGTGAGTTTCCCATTTTAGTTGGAGTAGTTGAATATTTTTGGTTTTGACTCTAAAGGTGCAATATTTGGAGAAATTAAATTTCAAGTCATTAATGTTATGTTTTCAAATTAACCCAGTGGCCTAAGGTTATGACTTGAAGTTGTTTTAAAAGGTGTTCTCATGGGTGGTGGTGCAATCACGGTAGGAGGGTCCCCAAAGAGAACTATCTAGACTGTGTAGCTAGAGTTACACAACAGAAGCAACACAAAATATGGAGGCAAATGCAGATTCAAACATTCTCATTAACAAAAATTTCGATTACAATCAGCTGGCAACATCCGGGCTTATAGATTCGGCTCACAGGCCTGATATAATATACATGCTCCTTAATGCGAGCGAAAATCTTATAGATCGAATTCTATATTCTTCTTAATCTACTTGATTTTGATTTCCCTCTATCCTAATGATCTATTACAAGCTTTATATCATATCCGCAGATCTAGAAACATCTGCGTCTGCCAAAGATCATTACAATCCTCGATGAAGGAAATGTAACGTGTACATGCACAGGTCGGCCTCAAATTTGAATTTCTCCACGGTAGGTGAATATGATGAAGTGTGGACCTAAAATTAAGGTCGGGGACACTCAAAACAAATCGGAACACCTCGTAGGGATCCGCAAGTGATGGGAAAGATCCACGAGCGATCAAACTAGCCATTAGGTTTTAAAATTATTTCGGGGCCAGTTCCAAAACTGTCACTTAATCCGAAAGCGATAGCTTGCCGGAAAAAGATCCAATCGAGTTGAAAACTTGGAATAAGGAAAATGAACATATACACGATGAAAATATAGATCCGCAGGGTTTGGTGAGCAAATATGACGAAATACCGAATCTACCAACTAGAACAAGAACAAGAACTGAACAAGAACAAAACTGAATGAAAATATTTTTGATTGATGCAGGATTGCAAAGAACCAAGGATGCTCCTGCATCAGACATCCAGGGTTAATGAAAAGTGAGTCCCTCACTTTGCTGGGGCTAAAGGAAAACCAATACAGTCTACCTCAGCCTGAGAAATCCAAGAAGAATCCTCCACTGGTTTGCCTTTCCACTTCACAAGATATTCTTTGTATTGTCTTCTACGAGTTTTCCTCACATCTCTGATATCCAAAATCGCTTCTATCTCATCTGATTGCTATTTAGGAAGTAGTTCTTCCAATTTTGCGTTACCGTCTTCACTGAATTTTGCTTCATGGTATTGATGTAGATCTGCAATGTTGAATGTAGGTGATATACCCATGCCATTTGGTAACTCCACTTCATATGCATTTCCTGAATCAAATTTCTTCAAAATCTTACAAGGTCCAAACTTCCTCATCTTGAGTTTTCTGTATTGCCAACTGGAAATATTTCCTTCCTCTAATACACCATCACTTCATTTCCAACTTTGAACGCCTTATGTCTCCTCTTTTCATCTGCTCGTTCCTTATACTTCCGGTTCATATCTTCCAACTGCTACTTTACTTTAGTATGCACTTTCTTCATATGTTCTACAAATTCCTTTGCTTCTACACTCCTTTTATCTTCCTTACTGACGTCTCGCAACTGTGATAGACCTCTAGGATGAACTCCAGTAACAATCTCAAAAGCTGTTTTTCCAGTACTTCTGTTCACTGAATTATTGTAAGCAAACTTTGCTTGAGCAAGGACTAAATCCCAACTTACGATCTTATCTCCAACCAAACATCTCAACAAATTTCCCAAACTCCTGTTTACTACCTCTATCTGTCCATCAGTTTGTGAGTGAAAAGTAGAACTAAACTTCAAATCTGTCTTCAACTTCTTCCAAAGTGTCTTCCAAATGTAACCAACAAACTTTGTATCTCTGTCTTAAACAATACTCCTAAGCAATCCATGCAATTTGACCACTTCCCTGAAAAACAAGTTTGCTACATGTACTGCATCTGTTGTCTTCTTACAAGGTATGAAATGTGCCATTTTAGAAAATCTGTCCAACACCACAAATACAAAATCATTGCCTCTCTATGTTTTTGGCAAACCAAGTATGAAATCCATGCTGATATCCTCCCAAGGTCTTTCTGGAACTGTCAACGACTTATTCTGACTACTCCCTTTTTTTACTTGACAAACTCTGCAACTTTGCACAAATTTCCTAACATCCTTATGAATCTGAGGCCAAAATTAATTCTCACTTACCAATGCTACTGTCTTATCAACTCCAAAGTGTTCTGCCAATCCTCCACTATGTTTCTTTTCACCAAGTTATCCCTCATTGAACTCCGGGGTATACACAACTGATTCCCTCTGAACAACATATCCTCCTGAATGAAATAATCCAACCACTGACTCCTATCCTCCAAGAGTGGTTGTTTACAAGCTCTCCAATGTTCTGCAAAATCCGGGTCTTCCTCATACAAGTTCTTCAATTCATTAAAGCCTAAAGTCTCCACTCTCATCCCTACCAACAAATTCCTTCTCCTACTCAAGGCATCAACAACTCTATTTGACTTTCCACTCCTATGTTTCAAAACAAAAGTATAATTCTGCAAGAATTCCATCCATCTCATGTGTTTTTGTCTCAACTTACCTTGATTGTTAAATACTGTAAGGCATGATTATCTGTGTACAGCACAAACTCCTTAGACAACAAGTAATGTCTCAATTTCTTCAAAGCTTGAACTATGGCATAAAATTCCTGATCATACACTGAATACCCTTTCCTTGCATCATTCAACTTCTCACTGAAATAAGCTATTGGTCTTCCTTCTTGACTTAATATTGCTCCAATTGTATTTCCACTTGCATCACAGTCTACCTGAAATACCTTATTAAAGTTCGGTAAAGCCAACACAGGCTGCTTAGTCACCTTCTGTTTCAATAGCTCAAAGCTTCGGTTTGCTCCAAATGTCCATCTAAAATCCTTCCTATCTCCTCTCATTGTTTCTGTCATAGGACTGCAAATAGAACTGAAATTCCTAATGAACTTTTGGTAGAAACTAGCCAGTCCATGAAATGATCTTACCTCTCCAATGCTTTTCGGTTTAGGCCACTCAACAATTGCTCTTACCTTCTTAGGATCCATCTTCAGTCCATCCACTGACATCACAAATCCCAGATATACCAATTCTTCTTTCATGAAACTACACTTCTTAATGTTTATCAGTAACTGCTCTTCTCTCAACCTCTGCAAAACTTGTCTTATATGCAACAAATGTTCTTCTCTAGTCTTACTGAAAATCAAGATGTCATTCAAATAGACAATCACAAACTTACCCAAGAATTTCTTCAATACCTCATCATCAACCTCATGAAAGTACTAGGTGTATTTATTAGTCCAAAAGGCATCACCAACCACTCATACAATCCTTCATTTGTCTTGAATGCTATCTTTCATTCATACCCTTCTCTAATTCTGATTTGGTGATATCCACTCTTGAAATCTATTTTTGTAAAGTACTTAGCTCCACTCAAGCAATCCATAATTTCATCCATCTAGGGAAAAGGAAATGTATACTTCATTGTGACTTGTTTATAGCTCTAGAGTCTGTACACATCCTCCATTCTCCATCCTTCTTAGGTGCTAGCACTGTAGGTACTGCACAAGGACTTAAGCTTTCTCTGATCAAACCTTTTCTCAACAACTCTTGCACTTGTCTATTCAACTTTTCATTCTCTGCTGGTGTCATCTGGTGTGTTGCTTTATTAGGCAAACTAGCTCCAGGAATCGGATCCATGCAATGACTAATACTCCTCACAGGTGGCAATCCATTAGGTACATTATCTGAAATGATAGCTTCATATTCTACCAACAATTCTCGTATCTCCTCTGGTTGTTCTTCTACATGCTTCAAGTCTCCAGCCTTCTTTGGAACCAAGGCAAAGCACATGCTCTCATGTCTCAGTCCATCAAAAAATCTCGTTCCATCAACCAAACAAATTCTAGCATTCCTACAAACCTCAACTTTAGGAACATCCTCATATGGTAACAAAGTTTGCTTCATTCCATTTGCAACAATGGTATATATGTTCTTCTTTCCATCATGAATAGCATGTCTATCATACTGCCAAGGCCTTTTCAAAAACACATGGCATACATCCATAGGCATGATATCACATAAAACTTCATCATGGTAATTTCCTATCTTCAATTTCACCAAACATTGTTCACTTACCAATATCTTATGCTCATCTTGAATCCATGCTATCGAATAGGGCTTCAGGTGTTTCAACCTTTTCAACTTCAACTTGGTCACCATTTCTTTAGAAACCAGGTTCTTTGAGCTTCCACTATCAATAATCACTTTGCAACATTTACCAGCTACCTTGCATTTGGTTCGGAACAAATTCTTTCTCTGCAATCGTTCTTGCTCCATCTCACTTTGACACAGTACTCTTCTGTTCACCAATACTTCTCCCTCTTCTGGTTTATTAGATGATCCAGCATGATCCTCCTCAACAAAGGCTACTCTTCTACTGTTCTCTGTCTTTCTGGTTGCTTCTCTCTGATTACATTCAAATGCTCTATGTCCTTCTCCACCACACTTAGAACAAGCTCCTCTAAATACTCGTTTCTCCTATCTTCTATCATCTTTTCTATAATCTTTATTTTGGTAACTACCATATCCTCCTCTCTGGTAAGAGTTTCCATCATCTCTACGGTATGGATTGTCATTCTTACTGACTTCCTTATCTTTATTCTGATCTGCAAAAGATCCTCTTCCTCCTCCAATAAAAAATCTTCCTCTGAAATCTACCACCGCTTCCTCTTTGTCTCTGCTTATGTCTTTTATTCAGCTTCTCTTCTGCTTTTAGGGCACACTGATATGCCTCCTCCACACTTAGTAACTTAATCAAACTAATCTCATCTTGTATAGACGACCTCAAACCATTCATATATCTGGCTACTTGCTCGGTCTCATCTTCTGAATGTCCAGATCTGATATTCAACTTGTACAACTCCTCAGTATATTCTATCACACTTGACTCCTGCTTCAAATTCTGCAACTTTCAGAACAAACTGATTTGATAGTCTGCAGGCATAAACTTTGTCTTCAACTTATTCACCATCCGATCCCACAATCTTATCTTCTCTTTTCCTTTTCTTTGCCTATCTGTCTGCAAATGTTCCCACCAAAGGGATGCATGTCCTTTCAACTTTGTACACGCAAATTTCACCTTCTTGTCTTCTGTGGTACCTTCAAAATCAAAGTACTTCTCCATCTGTATTATCCAATCAAGCAGTTCATCTGAATCCAACTTGCTACTATAATCCGGTGGATTGAAATGTGGTTTAGTGTTTACTTTGGTTAGGGCTCTTATGAAACTCTCTTCTCCCTGATCAAGGCTAGGTTGATCTTCTCTTTCCCTTTCTTCCTTCTCTTCTACCTCTTCATCACTCACATCATCAACTGGTCGACCTCTCCTCTGGGCCGTTTCGATTGCTTCTAATCTAGCAGCAATTCCTCTCAACATTTCCATTACAGTTGGGTCTACATTTCCCCGGTCTCCATTTCCTCTACCATTTCTTCTTCCCACCATCTTTACACAAGTCCCCTGTAGCTATAGGTCGGATCCTCAATCCACCACCTCACAACAAATCTTTAACAGGACTGTGCAAACTCTGACGATCTTCCACGGAACGAACCTCGCTCTGATACCAATTTTGGTGTAGTCATAGTAGGAGGGTCCTCAAAGAGAACTATCTAGACTGTGTAGCTAGAGTTACACAACAAAAGCAACACATAATATGGAGGCAAATGCAGATTCAAACATTCTCATTAATAGAAATTTCGATTACAATCGGCTGACAACATCCGGGCTTATAGATTCGGCTCACAGGCTTGATATAACACACATGCTCCTTAATGCGAGCGAAAATCTTACAGATCGAATTCTATATTCTTCTTAATCTACTTGATCTTGATTGCCCTCTATCCTAATGATCTATTACAAGCTTTATATCATATCCGCAGATCTAGAAACATCCGCATTGGCCAAAGATCATTACAATCCCCGATGAAGGAAACGTTACATGTACATGCACAGGTCGGCCTCAAATTTGAATTTCTCCACGGTAGGTGGATATGATGAAGTGTGGACCTAAAATTAAGGTCGGGGACACTCCGTGGAACAAATCAGAACACCTCACAGGGATCCGCAAGCGATGGGAAAGATCCACGAGTGATCAAACTAGCCGTTAGGTTTTGAAATTATTTCGGGGCCAGTCCAAAACTGTCACTTAATCCGAAAGCGATAGCTTGTTGGAAAAAGATCCAATTGAGTTGAAAACTTGGAATAAGGAAAATGAACATATCCACGATGAAAATATAGATCCGTAGGGTCTGGTGAGCAAATATGATGAAATATCGAATCTGCCAGCTTGAACAAGAACAAGAATTGAACAAGAACAAAACTGAATAAAAATATTTTTGATTGATGCAGGATTGCAAAGAACCATGGATGGTCCTGCATCAGGTGGACACCTCATGAAAGAAATTATTGATAGTTAATAATGTTTATTGAGCCTTGAAGTTGGATGCCTAATTATGATGGAATAAAATGTTTTTTAAATTTAAAATATTTCAAAACGGTGAATGGGCATCTCTTTCTTGGAGGGAGTTTTTGAATTTGAAAGGTCATCTCCAATTCTATAAAAGAAAGGCTTTTCTCTAGCATTTGATTATCCAATGTTTATGCTATTGTTAAATAAGTGACATGATTGAGCATAGAATACTTTCAAGACAGAGATGGAAGAATGTTTTCCAAACCACAACATGAAGACCCAATCAAGGATGATGTAGTTCAAGTCGTGTCTTCAGACACTTAAAATAGTTTCAATTTGTACTTATAATTTAGTTTTGACAAATTACATGTAAAATGGAAAAATGTAATTATATGTGATAGTATCACTTGTAAAGTTGTAACTTGTAATTACATTACAAGTCAAATTACAATAGGACTTGTAATGTTGAATAAGTCAACTGCAGTTAGTTAGTGGTTGAGAGAATTTCTCAAGTTTGTTGGGATCCTCCCACCTTTTTCTCAAGGCTTCTCTCCTATAAATACTTGAGGGGGTCTATTGTAATATCCATCTTTTGGCCATGCAACAAAACTCTATCAGTTTGTATGTGCACTCTTAAAACTTTGAGCTTAGATGTAAATCAGATTACAGTCAATTAAAATAGGCAAATTGCTTTCAAACTTTGTGTTGATTTAGGGTGTTATGTGACGACATTTTCTGCATATTGATTGTGAGTTTTGTGGTGTTATACAAGAGAGATTCAAGCTCAATTTTGCAGATTTTGAGCTGCTTATTGCGTTTGGAGTTTTAGATTGGTTTTCAGATTTGATACTGCAGACTTTGAGCTGCTTATTCCGTTTGGAGTTTTAGATTGGTTTTCAGATTTGATACTGCAGACTTTGAGCTGTTTGTCACGTTTGAAGCTATTGTAGAACGCTCAAGCAAAGGGGGTAACTTGCAGACTTTGTGCTACTTTTATTTTCTATGTTTATGCATAAAAAGTGCATCATGTGGTTAGACTTTTAGCTGCTATATACTGTACTTGGTTACCAGAAAATCATCTAAAAAGGCTAATAGGAGAGTAAGTTGTCAAAGACTTTGTGCTTTCAATTTGTTTTCTCGTCCCGAAGGAGCAACGAAGGACTTTGTGCCTTTATGGAAACTTTGCTTCTTTATTTGTTTACTTCATTAATCATTTATGTTTTCAGCTGTGATTCTTTTCTGAAATAAGAAAAAAGAATAAGTGTCTTTTCTGAAAAAAGAGAACAAGACAGAGTTTCACTCAGATTTAGAATAGATTTATAGTTAGAGTTTATTTTTGAATTGTTAAAATAGAAAGCAAAGGGGGAGCCTTCCCTTTGAAAATAGGAGAGTTTATCTCACACACTGTGGCTGAAACCACAATTTTGCATGCCTTTCCAGGTTTACAAAATTTTCAGCCAACACAAAGCTGCTCACCAAAACAAATCGTGGCTTGAAGAGTCATACAATAGTGTCGTACAAGCTTGAGGAGGGTTGTGCATATCATACTGGAAGCTATGGTTTATCTTGAAGAATTAAGTCATAGCATTAAAGTTGTGAGGTGACTGTACTAAATTCATGACTATCGTGTAGTCCTTGAAGATGCAAAAAAATAGGTCATACAATTCAACTGGAATTGTTGGATATGATATCAGTGTTAGTGTTGTAGCAGCGGGAGATATTTTCTCCTAATTATATTTTGTTCAAGGCAAGTCAACCTTTATTTTTTATAAATAAAACTTGTATTTTCTAGGTCGGCCCTAGAAAGGTGGGCGCCGAGTTGGGTATATATAGAGGATAGAGTCCTCTCATTTATCATCAACTCATTCACTCTCCAATTCACATCTTCAGCAGCAACAACAGTTCGCCATTCTTGCAGCAGATTCGAATCTAAAAGAAGTGTCATCATTTGTGTTTTTCAAGATTCGCTTCAAGGAGAAGTGTCTCCATTCATTGTATTAGATTCGGCCTTGTGTAAGGCCTGATCTATATGCAATTTCTGCACTTATTCATCTGATATATAAAGAGATCATTTTGCTGGGTTTTTCTCCTTGAAGTAGGAGTGTTTTCCCAGGGTAAATTGCTGTGTTCATTGATCTATGTGTTGTATTTTTGCTTATTTACATTTCTGATTATTTACATTTTTGATTTGAAACTAACAATTAGGTCAAAATAAAATATTATTGTGAACATAATTTGTTATTCATAGAAATATTTTTGAATCAACATTGAAAATTGTATTAAATGCTCTATATTTGTAAGTAATCTTGGATATCAAATTTGAAAGCTAGAAATTATTTTCTGTGGTGGTTTAATCATTATCAAAGTGAAATTATATAGAAAAGTACATTCCATTTTAGATGTCTATAAATTGTTTGAAAAAATACTTGAGCAATGAAATTGTGAAAATTTGCAAAGTTTTGTGTAAACTTGGATATTTCAATGGTATCAGAGCTTAGATCCTGCCAATATGTTGGGTTGAAATATTTGGATGACCAAAATATTTAATGAATCCAGAAGAAAAGGAATATCACTTACAGGAGGGCAAGAGAAAGGGGTGTCCTTAATTTTGATTCAGAGGGAGAAAACACAGGGTATAGACATGATAGAAAGGAACACTAAAACCTTAGTATTTTGGCTATGTTGAGTGATTTAGCTTGGGGATAATAACAATTGGTTTAGACCTTAACCCAAATGATGCAAACCATGAATGTGTTGGTGTAATAACTAACACCTTTGGTGTGTAAGTTAAAACAAACAACTATGCACACTATGTGATGAGTGCTCTTCAAATTAGGAGGGGAAGCTCCCTCTTTTGCTAGTATGCGTTCTAAAAGTAAAGTAATCTAAACCTATCTTTTTCGACTCAGCTAGGAGAGGCACAAGGTGAAGGAAACCAAGGACGTTGCAGCTAAGGGTTTTCTTTGGTTTTGCAAGTCTTAACTACAACTAAAACTAAATACTTTAATCTATCCAATTTCCTCAAGAAAACAAAGCATGAGGAAAAGGAGCAAGAATGGTTTTACATGATAAACCGGGTACAGATTCACAGCGTGAAGGCAAGGTGGCACAACAATTTGCTTGGCTGAATAGGCTTATTATCACACACATCACACGATAAGCTTTAGGTACAAACTCTCAACATGAAGGCAAGGTGGCACAACAATTTGCTCAATTCGAATAGGCTTATTGATAACAAAACATAAAGGATAGCCAACTAGGACAGTAAATTGCATAAGCGAGACACAGGTACAATCTACGATCAAACTAGCCACTATATTTAACTAAGTTGAGCATTCACCATAATAATTGCATGAAACCTAAGTGGCATAACAATTCATTATCATAATAACTACTCATGAACAAATACAAAATAAGCAATATTACAGGCAAGGTGGGCACAACATATATTACTCTCTCGTGCAAAAGTTTTTGAACAGATACACTAATAGCAATCTACAAGCAAGGTGTACGTAGCATGTATGCTATCAAGCAAAATTTATTTACAAATGAGCTGAAAGCTCTTATTTATAGACCTCAAAGGTGTAGGCAACCCTAAAATCACCTTGAGTCAACTACAGTCTTGCAGCATGCGAGATTTATTCATCTAAGTCTAAATGAAAGAAACTATACAGTTAACTGGAAAACTACCATCAGTTAACCGATACAAACAATGGTAACTGGACATGTGCAACATGCACATCCTTATTGAAAAGAAAGCTAATTGATAACTACCATCAGTTAACTGGTCCTAACTGAAAGTCTATCCTCCTGCGAAGATATCTCCAAGAATGAGATAGACATGCCTGATATCAACGAGGAAAACTCAAGAACTGACTTTGAGTTAACTGTTGCTTCTGACTCATCCTCGTAAATAACTGCAGGGCCCAGCTGGGCGTCTACTCCAAGTCCTCTCTGTTTATTATCTCATCCAGGAATTTGTCGATTATGTCATCATCTGACACTCTGACGCTGTCCACGATGATGAACTGTCTGACTAACTCTTGTCTTCGTCCTGGATCACTCTCTGACTGTCTCTAACCTCCCCAGTCGCCTTGTTGAAACTGACAGTCATCACTAAGAAGTTATCCAACTTGGACGCCTCAGGATCTCCACCTAGGTTATCACGAACCAGCTTCTCAAACTTAGTCTGCACAACATCAAGCTCAACATACGCACTATCTTCATGAAGATAATGGCACGGGATCTGAGTGACTTTGGTGGCTCCGTAAATGGAGTGATGATCTATGTTCCTTCTACAGCCTGATGCCTCTGACGCTTTTCTTGATTCCTCTCAATGGAAGAGTGTTGCATGACGAAACTGCGAAGTTTGACCGTGAACACTCTGGTTATGAGAAATACACACGAACTCACCGCACACGCAAAATTCCAACGTTATCAAGCCTCTTGATGTGCTTGATGCAAAACAGTGTCAACTTTTCTTATGAAATTGTGAATTAAGATCAATTTGGTCTTGAATCCAACTTGAGTGAACTGCCTTCTGAAAAACTCACTTGTTGATTGTAAACATGGCTATGTTCTGACAACTTTTCCCAGAAAGCTAAAAGAACTCTCGATGAGGCTAAAAATAGCCAGTTGAAGGAGAATTTTCATGAAAAATTATGAGACCTGGCTATTGTGCAGAAAATGATTCTAAGCAAACCCATAACGTTAGAAATTCGAAAAAGCACCTTTTAGTAAGGCATGCAAAGGGTTTCCAGTCGAGAACTGAACTGGCAGTTAGGGGTTCTAGGACATTTTTCTTCGAGAAAAACAGGCATATGGGTTTTGTTGCCGTTGGAGAACTGATCGAACCCAGATCTTCTGTTTTTTCGAAAAATTGAGTTTTAGGCCCACATGCAAAAGGTTTTTAGTTGAGATTTGAACTGGCAGTTAAGGGCACTGGGGGCAATTTTTTCCGTGAAAATCTGGAACATGGGTTTTATGTAGAATTGATTCTAAGATGACCCAGATCGATAGATTTTGGAAAAAATGTGTTTTAGGCCCACATGCAAAGAAAACTCTGAAAAAAAGTATAGTGCTCTAGAATAGAGGCAACGGGGTAATCTTCACAAAATAATCTAAGACATAGGTATTGTCATTGATGCTGAACTATACGGACCCAGATGATGCGTTTTTGAAGATTTTGCCGTTTTCTTTGACATGCGAAGAAAACCTAAGACGAGAATAGAGGAAATAAGACAAAAGATAGAAGTTTTGAATTTTGTTTTTATCTCTGCTTCTTCTATAGAAATTCGCCTATGCTTGAAAAGGATCTGATAAAACCTGCATGCAAATGGAAAACAAAGTCTGAAATATCCTTCTTCTGATCATTTTGAATCTGTAGCTACAAAGAACGTTGAATTCTGACCCTTGTAGCACCTTCAGATTAAAATTTACTTGAGAAAGGCATGTTTTATTAACTCAGAATGAGAAATAATGGACACCATATGCATAATAAACAAGAATTTATCATCAAAGGCGTGTCAAATGCATGCACAACCTTGGAAAGTGCGCTTGAACTCTAACTGAACCTTCGAAACCCACGCATGACCTCTGATTGGCTCTCAAAACAGTTAACTGAATGAAAAATATGCCCTAAATAGGGTGCCACCTTCAACAGTTCAGTCAACTGAGACATGCAAGCTGATCTCGCTCAGTTACAGACTAAAAATAGGCCATGAAGAAGTCAACTTGAAAATAGTCAACTGAAGAGTTAATTTTAGTTAACTGAATCCTTTCCTCATGCGCACTTCTTTTCTTGATTTCAAAAGTCAACCTTTGACTTTAGGTATCCTTTCCAGACTTAGCCATTTTTTTGAAAACTTGAATTTGAAACCTCACTAGAGCTCACATCTGACCACTGATTCTGATTGACTGCCATGTCGGATCAACTGGCTGATAGTTTCGTTGAAGAGGAAGACCAAATCTGACAAAAAGACTCCCTGAGGCGACAACCCATAATTCATCAATCTGAGGCCTCAAAATGATGGGCGCACTTTTTGACCTCAGACTTAGCCATTTTAAAACATTTTCCATCATTTTCACTGAGAATTTGACCTTATTTCACTTAACGTTTTTTGGTGTCCGGCAAAACTTCAGAGTTAGCTGATTGGCTCACTACGGAGTAGACTGAATTCTGATCAAGAGTTCCTGGAGAGCACTTTGCGTAAAAACATCATTTGACCTTTCTAAAACATGGGCGCCCCTGGCCTCTAGGGGCGCTTTTCCCTACCAGTGTTAGCCATTTTCACAACTGGCTAAAATCCACTAATCTTTTGGCTGCAGGTTGTTGAGACATCCTCTGACCCGACTGAGACAGGCAACGTAAAGCTGGAGCTGACACGAATAGGACGGGCATTTGAAATCATCAAACATATTTCATTCAAGGCTCCAAAACCTTGGGCGCTCTTGGCCTCTAGGGGTGCTTTTGACATTCCTGGATAGTTCTGATCAAGTCTGGAACCTCAAGTTTGACCTTTGACCACGACAACATGACAACTCTGATTCACCTGCTGACAGATGCGTTCCGAAGCTAAATCAAGACGGAAACAAACCTCTTAGGTGTCACTTGATCATAAAACTTCATCTGAAGCTCCAAAAAGATGGGCGCCCTTGGCTGAGAGGCACGCTTTTTTAGTCCAGACTTAAAGTCATTTTCAATTTCCCTCTTTTTGCGTTCAATCTCCAGATTCAGGTGATATACTGATCCGTGGGATTGGCTGGCTGGCTCATCGTGAAGCTGACAGGAATCCGGAGAAGACATCTTGGAAGAAACAAATCACAAAAAGTTGATGTAGGCCTCTAGAATGAAGGGCACCCCTAACTCAGAGTAGAGTTAGCCATTTTTACAGCATCTTCACGTCATCGAAAAACCCCTCCAAGATGAAGTAACTTTTCAGACAAAACTTGCCATAGAAACATCATCGAAGCGTTTTGAGCGTAGCTTTCGACACCTGGCACCTGGCCATCTGCCATTGATGACCTCAGAAAACCTAACTTCTCACTTGAAAAAATGAAAACTACCCACTAGGTTTAAACCGAGTCTTAACTGAAACTAACTGCACCATTGTGATCGTGAAGCAAAATAAGCCAATCAAAACAAATTTCAGCCAATTCTGACAAGCTTCAATTTTTAGGGTTTTTGACCTAAAAATAGGGTCCAGAAACCCTAATTTTCATTTTTTTCAAATTTTGCCAGTATCTCCGTGGCATCACACTGACTCAAAGCCCATACTTGATTTGCCCAAAAACTATGTTTTGACATCATTTTTACAAGGTTTAGACCATTTTAAGCAAAATGCCTTGATGAAGCAAAAAATTTGGTTTGGGTACAACAGAATGCAAATAACAGAAATAACCAAGGTGATCATGAGAACAATGGTAATAATAATGTCAACAATAGAAACAATGGCAACCAAGGAGAAGGTAGTAACACTAATATTCCCGTAAACACTTCCAGGGTATCAAGTAGAACTACTTCTAGGCCCCTAATGCTCAAATTTCTAGAGGCACCACCTAGAGAACAAAAAGGATAGTAGGTTGGTGGTGAAGGATGGGTGATTAATTGCGTGAGTATCAATCAGTGAGTGATGAGTTTGATGCTTCTATGCCTTTGGTAGATTTTTGCAATATTAAATACAAAAACAAACCTAGAGGGGAAAGAGAACAAGGAAATAACAAAGATTTGCAACACAAGGTGGGCAAACTAACCATCTTGAAATACCCCCCTTAGTTTTCTTTTCAAAATATAAACACAATTTCAACACTGTCAATGTTAGCTCCAATAATAACCTAGCAAGAAAGGTAACCCTTCACCTTCTGATCATCAAGATCCTGATGTGGGCGAGGTGAGAGCATACAGTGCTGAGGATCGTTAGCAAACTGGAATGTAATTACAACTGAACATAGGCAGTGAGCCGACCATATAATGATAGAAAATTATAAACTCAACCATTTATGCAACGGGAGTGGAGATATTAACAATTAATAAGGCAACAAGCCAGCCATGAATCCACACTACCACTTATTCAGCGGGAGGAATTAAAAAACAAATTCTGAAAGTAAAAATCAGACTCAACCACTTCTTTAGTGGGAGTATAAACAAGAATATAAAGTGCAGATTATAAATAGCTGTTAGTACTACTAAACCAGCTTTACAAAATAGATAATCAGCTGTACAACAATTCAATTTTTGAGACTAATTACATCAGAATGTTAGAGACATGTTCTCTAACTAATATAACATGTAAATGACCAGCAAATAAGCTCATAACAGCAATAAATCAGATCTGATAAGAAATAGTAATGTACAGAAAATCAGACCAACAATATAGAACTCACCAAAGTGTTCATATCTCTCTCCAAACACTTCTGATGAAGATGGAATTGAATGCAAACGGAAGCTAGGAGCTGGGCGATCAAGTACCAATGGAGAAACCTTGCCAAATATCTCTGGATTATTTGTGTGCGCTTCCTAATGCAGCCATAGTGAAAACCCCAATCTTCTAAGAGGAGCGACCAGCTCTAGAAATTCATAAACACCTTTAAAAACTATGAAACTTTGTGCAAAGGGGCGCCCAAGCAAGGGTAAACCATAGAGCTAATACCCAAAACCAAGATAAATTCGCCCAATTAGCTATGAATGAAAACATGCTACAACCAAGCATGAACCAACAATAGTTAAACAAATTATACAACAACAATCTGCTTAGATAAATAAGAAATTGAAGCTCAATCTGCACTCTTGAGTGAAGCACAGTCTTTAGTAAGTCCAGCTAGGTACTATCTCTCAAGCACGAAGACTAGAAGGAAGAAACTAGGAGGTATGCGTTCCTTCGAGGAAGCTTTGAAAATATTTCAGCAGTATAACATTATGTTTAATTTCCAAAAGATGAGAAACAATGAGTATGGCATGAATAAATAGACTTCTCCTTGGAAAACGAACCAACTATAACCTCCAAGAAGAGAATACGAATCACTTCAGCTACTCAAGGGGGACGCCCAACCTTTTTGGAGAATATAAAATATTAATCAACACACTTTATTCCTCTTCCTAGGTGTCCATAAGGAATTTTAGCAAATATTTCAACTTTAAAATATTTAATTCTTCACTTTAGGCATCCAAAAGAAGTCCCCTCTTTAAAACAACTTGAAGTTGATCGCCTAGGCATGGGGTCCAAAAAGCAACACTGAAAAATGACTAATTTATTGAAACTTAGCTCCAAGAGGAATGAAAAAGCCAATGCCCAAGCTGAACTGCCTCATTGCCAAAAATAGAATGATGGACTGAAAATGATTGAGTTGCTACTACGATGACACTGCCAAAAATAGAACTTACCAAAAATATTTAACTGCTATAAATAGTAAGAGTTTCCAAACTCCATTTGAACACAAACCGGGTAGCTGTTGTGACTTACTAAAATAGTAATTGTCTGGAAAGGTTGATAGAATCAGATGCATGTTACACCTATCTGGAGATCTCGGAAAACCTAGAAAAACCCATAAACTTTTTTTGCATGTAAGGTATCAAATATAAATGCATGTCATTTTCATGAAATGCATGTTACCACACCTTGAAGCTCTCCAAAAGCCCAAAAAGCTCCAAAAAGCTCAATGCCAAACTCTTGCATGCAAGCCATCAAAAGCTCAATTGAAACCTCCTATAAAATAGGAAACCCTAATTTTCACTTCTGACTAGCCTACGGGTCTCCGGAAATACGTTATCAGTCACTGAAGAGCGTAGGGCCATATTGGGGACATTACATATCCCCAGTTATGATGGTTCAAGTAAGTGTACAACACGTGCAGGGATTCAACAATTAGACACATATTTTCAGCTAAATCCCATGACTGAAATGGAAGCAGTCAAATATGCCACCCTTCATTTAGATGGAGAGGCTCATGAGTGGCAGTACCATGGGCTAGTTACTTTGGGACATGACAACATAACTTGCTATGCAGACTTCACACAAAGATTGATAGATAGATTTGACAAAAAGGATTTGGAACTGCATTTCAGTGGAAAACATTAACTTTATCAGACAAATTTTTTGATAGTGGCAGTGGGTTCAAGAATTTAGGTTGAGTCCAATGGTACTCTTTGGATGCAATTTCGGCATTCTGGGAGCTCTCCAAACTTCTTGGCGAAGTTTATTATTTTTGGAAAGCAACAATTTTTATTAAGTTCATCATCCTAAGAGCTTGATAATATTTTGGCATAGTTGGAATTCATATTTGATCCATATCCATTTTGGCTTGATGTGTGAAAAATAATTAAATGATTAAATAGTTAAATGTTAGTTGTTGAAAAGTAAAATTAAAAGACAACCTATATTTAATTATTTAGAAGAGGAGACATTAAGTGACTAAGAGTTTAAAAAGCAAAATAATATAAAGTCACTTAAAAGGAGATAAAAGGATTATTAATAAAATTGATATTTAAATATAACTTCTAGAAAATTCCATAAGGGATTATAAAAAGAGGCTGCGGGGACTCATTCCATTCATTCTTGGTTGTTCCTTTTCGGTGAAACCCTCTTTGGGAGTTTGAGCTATTGTTCAGCTATTCAACCTAGGACAAATGTTAGTTTTAGGATAAAAAATTCAATAAGCAGAAATTGCAACACATAAGACAATGAACACAACAAGATACCTTGGGAAAACCCTCCTACTTGAGGGAGAAAAACCTAGCAAATATATCGCTTATATATTCAAGGAATAAGAGCAGAAATCTGCTTACAACTCAAGCCCAACACAATGCCGAATTTGACACAATGAGTAATAGCACTTCTGCTAGATGCGAAGTTACAAAATGAATATGTTTCTCCTTGAAATCGAACTGCTGTATCAAGATGATGATTTGCTGCTCGAGTGCGAACTTCTTCTAACAATGCGAATATGAATGAATGAACTTGATGATGAAAATGAGAGATCATCACCTTGTATTTATACAAAACAAAGTGACTCTTCATGAGGTCGGCCTCCTTAAAAAATTATATTAATTAAATAAGTTAAAAAAAATAATAAATATCATTTCATTAATGAAGTGAAGCGCCTCTTCACTTAATTCAATCCACAATAAATTAAATAGCCAAAGGCTATTATTTAATTTATTTCCTTCTATTTATTATTGACGCTCGAAGTAAGAGGCCCAACGTTGTAACATCAACTCTCCCTCTCAACTAGGGAGGATTACTTCCTGATACGCAAGGTCATGGAATCTCTCAACATGACACTCACAATGACTACACCCATATGTGAGTAGAGAACACATCACGAAGTCACTCAACGTGATATCGTCCATCATGGCTACTCCCATGTACGGAAAGAACATGTGCACATGTGCTCATCACGGAGTCACTCGATGTGATGTCGTCATCTCAACATGACGTCCACCATGGCTACTCCCAGAGGGTGAATAAACACAAGTACAAGGAAATCATCATGGAGTCTCTCAACATGATGTTGTCATGGAGTTTCTCAACATGATATCGACCATGGCTACTCCCAGAGGGTGGAACCAAGGGCTTTCACCTCAAATTTCTCTCATAGAGAAAGATGTATTATCAAGGGCTTACAACTCAAATTTCTCTCACAGAGAAAGATGCATTATCAAGGGCTTAGACCTCAAATTTCTCTCACAGAGAAAAATGCATTAAAAGCAAATCACAGAAGATCACTGATGCTGAGTCTCCCTCTCAGCTAGGGCTTCATTCTCCACATCTCCAAACTTGTCTCAGAAGTACACAAACTTCACTCTGGAGAGAGGCTTGGTGAGAATATCAGCCGTTTGCTCATCAGTACAAATGTATCTCAACTGGATAGCTTTCCTCAATACCATATCTCTGATATAGTGGTATTTGATCTCAACATATTTTTTTCTGTCATGAAACACTGGATTGACAGAAAGCTTCACACAACTTTGATTATCACAATGGATGACAGTTGGCTCCAATGATTGTCCAAACAATCTTGCAAGGAGCTTTCGAAGCTACACTGCTTCTCGAGCTACCACACAAGCTGCAATATATTATGCCTCCGCGGTGCTTAGTGCCATTGAAGACTGCTTCCTGCAACACCAGGAAATCATAACAGATCCCAAATTAAAGCAACAACCAGAGGTGCTCTTCCGATCAGCTACACTCCCTGCCCAATCAGAATCAGAATATCCTTGCAACTAAAGATCTACACTGGAAGTATATCTTAAGCCATATCCAACTGTGCCACGTAAGTATCTCAGGATATGCTTAGCTGCAACTAGATGTATTTGCCTTGGTTCACTCATGAACTGACTAAGTGCACTCATTGCATAGCAAATATCTAGTCTAGTATTGACTAGATACATCAATGATCCAATCAACTGCCTATACATAGTGGGATCCACCAAATCCGAACAAGCTACAGACTCACTCAACTTCTTCAAATTAGTTTCCATCGGTGTAGACATGGATTTGCAATCCATCATACCAAATCTCTTCAAGATGTCTACAGTATACTTCCCTTGACTTAGAATGATCTCATGAGGACTCTGCCATACTTCTAATCCTAGGAAGTAATGCATGTATCGATCCTTCATCTCAAATTCAGAAGCTAACTCCTTGCATTTGATAATAAGATGTTCTTCTCTAGTAAGAAATAGATCATCAACATAAAGAACCAAGATTAATGCCTCACCATTAACTCTCTTGGAGTACAGGTTTGAATCTACATCATTCTTGGAGAAACCCAAGCTCATCAGGTATCGATCAATCCTCTCATACCAAGCACGAGGAGCTTGCTTAAGGCATCTTTCCATACTTGCTGACTTGATGCTTCTTCAACACTGGAAGGTTTAGATTCAATGATATGACTCATTAATGCAACATAACTTGGAAATTGCTGTGGTCTTTTGCTTTCTCTGAATGTTCCTCTAGGAGCTACAAACCTTTCTGCCTCCTGCATTGTTTGCTTAGCCCATAGAGGTCTTTTCCGATCTATGACAATATCTCTTGGCCCATCAGTTGGTTCCAAAGGCTCAACTGGATCACTATCCTCATTTGGTTCAGTAGACTCCCTCTGAATCTCAGGAGTATGATCAATGCCCATGTCTTGAGGAGTCTCCTATTCTTCGTTATCTATCTCCATGTATGAGCCTTTAGATATTTTGAATGCAACGTCTGCTTCAAAAGTGACATCCCTGTTGATCTCTACCAGTTTCTAACTTGGAATGTAAATCCTATAGGCTTTTGAAGATTAAATGTAACCCACAAATATTCCTTTCTTGCCAAATGGTTCTAACTTAGTCCTTTTATCTTTAGGCACATGAATGTGCACATGACAACCAAAGATTCTCAAGTGACTAATCTCAGGCTTTACTCTTGTGAAGGCTCTTCGGGAGTCATATTTTCCAAAATACGATGAGGGCACCGATTTTGAACATACACTACGGTTCGAGATGCTTCTGCCCAAAGGAAGGTTTGCAGGTCTTGATCATGGATCATGGCTCTAGCTGCTTCAACAATGGATCTATTCTTCCTTTCTGCAACATCGTTCTGTTGAGGATTGTAGGGAACACAAAACTCCCTCTTAATCCCTATCTCAATACAAAAGTTATGGAAGGCTCCAAAAGTGTATTCTCCTCCATTGTCAGATCTCAAAACTTTGATCCTCTTCCCGGATACATTCTCTACTTGAGCCTTAAATTCTTTGAATTTCTCAAGTACTTCATTAGATTCCTTAGACTTCAAAAAATAAATCCAAGTCTTTCTAGAGTAGTCATCAATGAAAAGTACATAATACCAAAAACCACTCAAGGATGCAGTAGACATTGGACCACACAAATTAGAATGAATAAGATCTAGAATGCATTTAGATCTACTTTCACTACTATGAAAAGCACCTTTAGTATTCTTACCTAATGCGCATCCTCAACAAGTACCTTCTGCTCTTGACTGAGTTTTGGAAAACCAGCGACCATCTTCTGCATGGATGGAAGAGCTCTGAAATGGAGGTGAGCAAGTCTTCCATGCCGAAGCTCACTTGGGTTGGAGGATTCATGCAATAATGCTTGCATTGGACGAATGGAAAGCCTATAAAAACTCTCATGCCGAACACCAATCACTCAAGCTGTCTTGATGTTAGAGTTCTTTGCCCATGCAAGAACTTTCCCTTCAGAAAATGGAACTTGATATCCTTTGTCCTCCAAGGCTTAAATTGATACAAGGTTCCTCTTGATTCTTGGTACAAACAACACATCACTCAAATGAAGAGAGATGCTAGAATCTAGGTGAAGCGAGGAGGCTCCAACACCTTTTACTGAATAGCATGCATCATCACCAATAATGACTTGCATGTTGGTATCTCTCTCCACCAAATTTGAAAGATGTTCTCTAAATCCAGTGATGTGTCGAGAGGTGCCACTATCAATCAACCATGTGCTGCTATTGGTTGGAACATTGCTTGATAGGGCTGAGATAAATAGAAATCCACTTGAATTGTCTCTTGAATCCTTCTGAGGAGAGACCTCATCCACATCCACGGTAGTAGCATGCTGTTTTGGTCTTGTTGCACAATCTCTTGCATAATGAGCAAACTTGTCACATCTGAAGCACTGTATATGGGAGAGATCTTTCTTCTTCTTAATTCAGGAGCACCATCTGATCTTCTATCCCTGTTTCTCTTGAAGTTGCTTTTCCTTCCTTCTCTTCATTTCCATTTCGATGTTTGAGCAGCAAGAAAATGGTTGTCTTCATGATTAGAACTCTGTCCATTACCTCTTGCTGCCAATCTTGATTCCTCTTTAATACAATCTGCTCTAAGACGATCAAACTTTGTTAGCTTCGATCTTCCACTAATACTTTGGATAAATGGCTCCCAAGTTTGAGGAAGACCGTTAAGTGCCAACATGACTAAATCTTTATCATCAACCATATTACCAATGGCACAAAGCTAATCTCTCAACTCAGTGATCTTCATGAAGAAAGAGATGATTGAATCTCCTTTCGCCATCTTGATGTGATGTAGCTGTTGCCTCAATGCAGGAGCTCGGCTAGTATTATTAATCTCATATAAACCCTCCAAGGTTTTGAACATCTCATTCGTTGTCTGCAACTTGGAGATAATAGGCACAAGGTGATCCTTCACAGAATTGATCAATATCTTCTGGGCGTTTGTGCCATTCTTCCTCCATTGTGTCTTCTCATTCTCATCGGAAGGCTCGGGTACTTCGCCCTCCACGAACTCCAGAATCTCATTTTCTTCCAATGCAATCAGAACTCTAAACTTCCAAGAAATGAAGTTTGATGCCCCTTTGAGTCTATCTTCAACCTTGAGACCATTCACCATTTTTGTAGTTGAGATAGACACACACAGATGAGAATGATGGAGAAAGATAATGCTGCTTATAAAGTCTGATCACGATCTTTTCTTAGACCCGCTTTGATACCATGTTAGTTTTAGGATCAGAAATTGCAACACATAAGACAATGAACACAACAAGATACCCTGGGAAAACCCTCCTACTTGAGGGAGAAAAACCCAACAAATATATCGCTTATATATTCAAGGGATAAGAGCAGAATTCTTGCTACAACTCAAGCCCAACACAATGCCGAATTTGATACAATGAGTAATAACACCTCTGCTAGATGCGAAGTTACAAAATGAATATGTTTCTCCTTGAAATCGAACTGCTGTATGAAGATGATGATCTGTTGCTCAAGTGCGAACTTCTTCTAGGAATGCGAATATGAATGAATGAACTTGATGATGAAAGTGAGAGATCATCACCTTGTATTTATACAAAACAAAGTGACTCTTCATGAGGTCGGCCTCCTTAAGAAATTATATTAATTAAATAAGTTGGCCAAAATAAATAATAACTATTATTTCATTAATGAAGTGAAGCGCCTCTTCACTTAATTCAATCTACAATAAATTAAATAGCCAAAGGCTATTATTTAATTCATTTTTTTTTATTTATTATTGACGCTGGAAGTAAGAGGCTCGACGCTGTAACATCAACAAAAAAAACCCTAGGCGAATATTAGTCTCGTGGACGAAAACCCACCTAGCCAATCCTTGGTGAATTCATCCAGAGTTCACAGGTATGCAGATTATTGTAGATTTGAAAAAGTTTGTGCAAGAAAGATATTATTTTCTTTTAGTTTGAGTTTGATCCTCAGATTGTTGATTGGAAGATTATTTGGAGATTTGCAAGCAAATATTTTTGAGTTTTGTGAGGGTTTCCAACCTTACCACTACTAAGCGGTTCCAACATATATTGCCATTGGGGCTTTGTGTGGATAAAGGCTTAGAAGCTTTCATTGAAGTAGGCCATAGCCTTTCCAAATGTAGTTGCAACCCTTATTACCCTAGTCACAACCCCTATTCTTATTGCAACAACTCCTTGGAATTGCCACCATCATTGTGTGTAATGTCCTCGAAAATGTCCCCTTTTTTCGGGTTTCCTTATTTGGGCCAGTTTGATGATTTGGCTCATTTACTATTTTTAGTAAGTGTGATATTTAGTAATTGGTCTCAGCTCCTTTTATTGAGAAGCTCGGTGCAGAGTTTCCTTTTTTGTTAGGGGCGAGTTCTCTTAGTCGTCGAAGTTATTATTTGTTTATTTATCACGAATAATCATGGGTCAATGAGTTTGACTCGAAAACTACAATAATAAAGTTGCTATTTTAATTAAGTGAGAATGAGCATTGGTTTTAAAAGACCCCCTTGGCCTACTAGAGAAATGCTGTTTTTAAAAGAGGGGACAATGAATCTCATGGTGGACGCCTAGAAAGAAGGGTAAATTCATAATTTTAAGGCTTATTATTTGCCCCCAAAGGTGGATGCCCCTTTGGGAATTATTTCATGTTACTTTAAAAAGTCAAAGTGAAATTTGGAGAGCAAGCCTGGGCATGGGGTTTTTTGAGGGAAAGTTGTTTTCAAAATAAGGTTGCCCTAATTCTTCCCTCTTCTTCTATTTAATCCCTTTTTGACCTCTCATTTGGATAGGTGAGTTTTGGCAACTTAAGGAGACTCTACTGAATTGTTTCCAAATTTCGTATACTGCTGGTTGAGGATGAAAACCCTCATCTCTAGTTGCTGGTTTCAATGTTGAGAGATTCACCCTAGCTGGTTGGAGTGATTCTACCTCAGGAATCACCATTGTATTCAGGATTTTGATCTTTCTAGGTTTTCAAATATGAAGTTATATGAAGTTATCATGAAGTGTTAATTTTTGGTGTGGCTTCTAATTCAGATATTAGTGATATTTTGGTGAGATTGCTGGTTATATGCAGTGATTTATGCCTAGCTGTACCTCCTCTTGAAATTGGCTGTACCCCCTTATGAATGGACACTTAGGCTTATACAAGGAGATTGGTGTTATGGGTATTGTTTCCAAGACTCCTCTAGGACTAGGTGACCCTTGCACCAAGTTTGAGTGCTAAATAGTGTTAGTTTATTTCGTAAAGTAATCACCTCTTTTTCTTATTACAGTCCGTATAGGTGGGTGGGATCTTTCTTGGAAGTTGGACCTCTCCGAGCAGTAGGACTTTCTTAAAGTGACGCCTAGGTTGGGTGATCATTTCCCAAGGCAAAGGACATATAAATGGACAATCGGGAATTTTAAATTAAATTTATAATGGATTGCCCTTGTTCTGCTCTAGGCGCCTGGATTCAATTTCTAGAGGTTTGAAACTGATTATTTTGGATTTATATGAGTTGTGCACAGTATTTGGTAATCAATTAGTAAGTTTGGGAGATTACAGTTGGTACTGTGAAGCTGGGCCAAGCATGCATTGACTGTGGAACACTGTTGAGTGTTATTGAATGATAGTTGCTGCCTTTTGAGGGTTACACAGTCTGATCATTACACAAAAGTATCATAACGACAGGTTTGTGATGAATATGACTGATCAAAAATGGGTGTGAGCTGATGATTAATGCCAAAATTCTAGGTCTGGGTAGTGAAGAGTTGCAAGGAGTTGTTTGGAGAGTCCTTTGAAGCCTATGGGCTACAACTGGGTGACTTTGGAGAACTGCTGTGGAAGTTTCAGATCTTATTAGTGACTATCCCCACTCAGAAAATTATTCACAACAGGAATGCTATGGCCTCAAATGCAAATCACCTTGAGGTATTTACATTCCTTGTAATGATTGTTATGGCAAACGGTTTCTTAATTATGTCTATGGTTGTTCTTGTTCATTGAAGTTGTAACAACAGTACTTGAAAGAACAAAATCCTCATATTTACTTGCAGCGGCTGAAGCTTAATTATGCTAATCTTTCAATATTCATGTTTATAGCATTTTCCATAACATATGTCCTTGCATGAGTTGTTTGGGAACCAATTGGGAAAAAAAACAAAAAAAAAAATCAGGGGCATACCATTATAGTGTGTTATCAGATCAAAAAACATTCTTGCCAGGCCAGCCAATGGGTAATGCATTTCTATGAGCATCAGTGATAGAGAGAGGAGATATCTTGAAAGGTTGAGAAAAAGTGAAGAGGATTTTTGGGAGTATTGGCCTTCAGAGAGGGAAGAATAGCACTCAAAAACACTTAGTAGGATCAGCAAGTTCTGAAAATATGGGTGAAAGAGGTGAAAGGGCTGAAAGAGGAAATGTTGAACCAAATCGGATGATTCTTCTTTTGGATGTTGTGGTTAGGGGACACCGGGAAACCAATTAGCGGTTAGCATAGTTGGTTGAGGGGTTGAATCGATTGGGAGTCAACAACGGAGGCAACAAAGGCAATAATAGGCAGGGAAATGATATGGGTCAGTGTGGAGCAGCCAATCAACACCATAGGGCAGCCATGGCTAGACCTCTCATGCCTGTTTTCCCACCAAGAGTGGAAGCACAACCCAATGAGGAGCTCACACTGATTGAGATGCAGGATCAGTCTAGATAGGATTGGATTGATGCAGGCCCTAGATTTTAGCATGACATATCTCTACGTGATTATATGGATCTCAAGATGAGGCATACACCCAACAGGGGTAATAGAGAGCACCACAATGAGTTGTGAAGGAGAGCTGGAAAACTTAGTCTCCCTTTGATGGGTCTGGTAAAACTTCAACGAGAGCATGGGTCCAAAATGTGGACACATACGCCAATCTTAATCCCATGCCTGAAGAAGAATCTATTAAATATGCTTCCATATGTTGCACATGAGTGGTGGCATCATGGGATGATTACAATGGGGCATGCACAGATCACATCTTATGCAGAGTTTACTGAGAGGCTCATAGAGAGATTTAATAAAAAGTATCCAGAACTTCATTTTAAAGAGTTGACTCAGTCAAAACAATGTGGTTCAATGGATGCTTATGTTGCTGATTTTCAGAGGTTGTCGGTGTTGGTGACAGATGTATCCGAGAGGAGGCTCATTGTTCTCTTTATAGATGAGTTATCTGATCCCTTGAGGGGATGGATTAAGGCATTCAACCCACTTTCTCTACAAGAGGCCATCAAAAAAGCTAGACATGAAGTCTTCCTCTTCTAAGAACAGATTTCCATCTAAGATGTTACATCCCAAATTGTGAGGTTACTTTTTTACCACTACTATATAGGGTAAATATGAATTATAATGTGAAATCTGGAGATGATTGTACCTTGTTATCAATATGTATGTTATCTCATTTGACGTTGTTTCATTTGATGATGTTATTCATGGTAAAATACTGCATATATGAATAGATGGTTATTGAAGTATAGTTATTCTAACTTTAAAGATGTTTATATATATGATGCTTATTGTTGTGAACGAAGGACTGCTAAGGTATGTACTAGTGGTTGCAAGAAAACGTTCAATCTCCAGGGGGAGGGGAAGTATCACTCGGGAGAGGAGCTTAGTCGGTTAACCGGTAATGTGAACTATCTGAGCATACACACCCTAGATTGAGTGAACCAAGTCAGATAAGTTGGTCTTGATAAGTCATCCATAGGCTTTAGGAGTCTGGTTTACTTCTTTGTGCTTTGTGAGCGATGTTTATTTGTCTATCAGACTTACTATATTGATCATTGTGTGGAAAATGTGAGTAATATATGTGTATAGGTTGAGTGGGTATGTATACAGATGTATACATTATGTACACGTATCTATATGTATAAACATATCGATACAAACGTATGATAGGCAAATGGATATGCTCATACGTATGTGTCGACATGTATATACATACACATGCTACCTATTATTTGTTGATATAAATAATATTGTGATATTGTTGCCTGGTAATTTACATTTATATGTATATATCGATGGAATATGGATATTAAATGATATATACATAAATACATAAAATATATATATATATATATATATATATATATTATATAACGAATGAATATATGTATATATATTATAGTATAAATATATAGTTAAAAATATTTTAAATCTCTAAAGTGAAAATTTAAAAAAGATTATATTTCATTTGAAGTAAATATTAAAGTTAAAACTATGGAAAATCAATGAATATCTTTCAGCATAAAATAAGAAAATTGGGCTATTCTCATTTGATGGAAATTAAATCATTTTTCTTACCAAAGGAAAATCGAAACATTTGAAAAGCAAAACATTTGTTTCAAACTATTGAAAAAGAGTTTTCTCGTGAAAATGGCGTTGGAAGAACACACGCCTATGAAGTGCGCTTCGCCTAGGAGAAGAAATCAACCTAGCTAAGAAATAGGGGCGACTCAACTTGTGAGGAGATTAGGTGTTTTGAGTTTAGCCATGACCATTTCCTAAAAAGATGAATCATTTTCTTGTTGGCGCCATTAATGGTGATTTTCCTGTACGTGGTGATTTCTCGTACTGAGTTGATTTATTCTTGTTTTGCTGGCTCAAAATGAAGTCGAATCACTTCTAATTTTGATGAGTAAGGGGTTAGAAATCTGCCATGTTTCTCTTTGAATGTTTTTGGGCATTGTGCTGTCATTTATCATGCCTTCATAAGTGGAAAACGTTGCATTTCAGGCCCTATATATAGACGCCTTGCCATTCTATATTGCACCACCGGTGGAATCCGAGTTTAGCATTTCTCTGAGCTTTCATTTCCACTTCTTAATTCTATTTACATACTCTGTTTTTTTGAGTACAAGATATAGAGATTTTACCAGCAATTTGCCACAAACAGTGAATAATCCCAATATAGCTGAGAGTGAAATCATTGTGAGTTCATTATTGAGTAAGAAATTAGTTGTGAGTTCATTATTGAGTGAGAATTCATAGGGAGTTCATTTAGAGTGAGAAGCCATCATTGGGAAGTCAATCTTAGTGAGAAGTCATTGTTTTTCTGGAAGTTTGAATCACCATAATTCTAAGCCTTAGTCAAGAAGCTGACCAATTGTGTAGTAATCTTTGAGAGAGCATTTTTTGTGAGAGAAATATAGTAAGGACAGAGGAATTCTGTACTCTGGAAGTGCTACAAGTACAAACCACATCATCATCATCAGAGGAAAGCTTAAACCAGGCATGGTTAACTATTCTCTATACATTTCATCTTTGATCTTTTATGAAGTCATGTTCAATATCTTTGTTTAGATAAATAAGGCTATTTGCTGTTGTATGATGTTTGCAATAGACTATCCAATAGCTTGCATTTAGTGAATATGTCATAAATGATGCATGTTCGTCAAGGAGAGTATTTATTTGTTTTGAAAGGTTAGATAATGCATTTTGTGTTACTGCATTACTTGTATGATCTCTATATAAGTAGAATATGGTTGTAATTAGTTACTAAATACTAGGATGGAAATGAAGCTATTAAGTCAAGTAATGAACCACAACTTAAGTTAATAGGTTAACTTAGATAGCTTGAGGTACTCCTAGGATGAAGATGTCCAGTCAAGAAGGGGAATTTGTGATTACTTGTTATGCTGTTTCATTTCTAGTAGTTTAGCTTGTTGTAGGATGTTTGGGGTATGGATTACCCAGTGAAGGACAAAGACCTACGCGTAGTGTAAAATAGCCCTAAGTCAAATCGGCTCTGAGTAGTGTATATGCTAGATGACCTTCATTCGAAGTACTGAATGGGAACTCTTTTGATCAAAGTAGTGAAATGTAAGACATCCACTTAGACTGTGTGATGCTTGAGACTACACTGTTAGTACATCGTGATCCTTGTGCTAGTATGAGATTGTGAAATAGAAAGGTTCTAGTTGTGTAGGACACAACACTATGCTCAGTTGGTTTACAGTATAGGTTACCCAACCAATATCTTCGTAGAAGGGAGGGCCATCTATCGAATGATAGATGTGCGGGGGATCGCATTATAAGTCCGTGGTTGGCGGAAAAGCGCCCGAGTGATGCTTCTCCTCCTTTGAAGGCTACTGGCGCACCAAGATTTGAAAGGACAGATTCCTGGACTTTCTTACTACTATTTGTTCTAAAGCTCATTGGAGCTATGATAGTTAAGGTATGTTTTTCTCGTTACTTGTACTTTTGAAGTTATTGTAATGAAATGGAATCTTTATTGTAACTGTAATATGATATCATGTTCGTATATTATCAATAAAGGAAAGAAAAATTATATTGCAATGACTTGTTAGCACGTTTATTTTCTCATTGATATAAATTTGGATTTTTTTTTGTTTTATCGAAGGGTCGGGTCGTTAAATAAGACTTTCCCACATGATAGAGACAAGAGGTGTGATAACAAGGAGAACATTCAACCCAAAGAAATACCCTCAAAGAAGGTGGAAGAAGACTACAAAAAGGAGCTAAGGAAGAACCTTCGTTTCACGTGCAATGAACCATGGGCCCCAGGACATAAGTGTCTGGAAAAGGGTAAGAATCGTCAATTGGAGGCATACTCAGTTGATAGATCAGAATCAGAAAATTCAGACCAGCAAGCTGAAAAGGAGGAAAGTGAAGAAGAAGGTTCAAAAGAAGATTTTGGGGAAGTGAAGGAAAGTAGTGGCACATTAGCAAGGCTCTCTAGTCCTCAGAGAAGTGATTCATTCAAACTTAGGTGTTTGTTAAATGGGCAAAAAATTGTTGCTCTTCTTGATATATGTGCTACGCATAACTTCATTGGTGAAGACATTGTAGCACAACAAGGGCTCAAAACTAAGAAATTTGGAGGTTTTAGAGTTGTGGTTGCTAATGGTCACATAATGTTTTGTGTAAGGAAGTTTCCATAATTGAGAATCCAGCTGAACCACTATGAAGTCAATGATGACTTTTATGTTGTAAATACAAGAGGCACAAATGTTGTTCTGGGTATGTAGTGGCTTCGTTCCCTAGGGGAGATCACCTTGAACTTAAAATCCATGGAGGTGAAATTTTAAGATGGCGATAGGAAAGTGGTGTTGAGAGGAATGTCCAAAGAGGGACCCAGGATTGTCACATGCAAGATAATGTAGGGAGTACCCAATCATGATCAAGGAATAAGGCCCAACCAAGAAGGTGAAAACAATTTCCAAACTTACAATAACCCCCTATTTGATATGGAATAGAGCTATCATTTTCTAATCCTTTATTTCAGATGCATGAAGACAATGTGATAGAGGAACATTTATCTTGCGTTGATTTACTTCCTATGGTGGTTCATGTTGGATTGGATCATTACGGTTTGGGGGTTAGCCTTGAGGATTCATTTCAAAGAGAAGAGTACCACGTTGGTTTGGGTGATGATGGAGTGGTGAGCCCTTGTGTGGAGACTTCAAATTGTATCAAATCTTCTTTTTATTTGGCTCACAAGATGATGAAATGTGCACAGCCCCAACATGGTGGAGCCATTTTAGGGGAGATTTTCCTTGCCTAGGATTGTAGGCATGGATTGATGGGAATTAAAGATGATGGAAGAAGCATACCATGGGAGGTTCTAGATCAAAGGGGTGACAGGAAAGCTGTTGTTACCTTTCTTTACAGCCATCTTATGAGTCTGTTTGTGTTCATACAAGTGGATTGGAGAGAGATTTTGAGCAAAATTTGGTATATTATTGAGTTGTTGACTCTTGGGGAGACATTTCCATCCCAAAGAATGATCATAAATTTTGTTTTGGCTGAAGATTTTCAGTGTTGCAGCAGTTGTTCATTTTTTGGGGTGTTGGTTCTTCAAAAATCAGAATATGAGTTTCCCATTTTAGACTTGGATAGCTGCAAGTTTGCACATTTTCAGTCCATTCAACCACTTATTAGGATTGGTTTATGGCTTCAAATGAGGGGGATGACAAGTTGGACCAACCAGGTTCATGATTGTGGAGAGCAATTCTCTGAGGAGTTGACCAAGTTTGTGCAGTATTTGATTGCTCTTCTTACTAGTAGCCTTCAGGAGGTCTCTTGCACATGTATCCAACAAGACAATGCTTTGAGTAGATGGAGCCATAGCAGCAAAAATCCTTTGGGGAAAAAATCAGCAAACCAAAAGTATAAGATTTTTTGGAAAAATTAGGACAAAATCAGATCTAAAAAATTGTAGAACAAGAGAAAAACTTTTTTTTGAAATTGAAAGGAATTTCCATAGCATAGAGATATAGAGAGCAAATAAAATAAAGGGTTTGACTAATGAATTGTAGAAAATAGATTTTTGTAGTTTATATATTCATATTGCTGATTACATTGCATTGCACATCTTTCAAGCTCAAAGCATTACTTCACATTGCATAACTAATAACTAGATGTTGATAGAAGGCAAAATTTCAACTACAATATAGTTTTTTACAAAGTCAACCTAAGCAGTTATGCAATTACTTCACATTGCATAACTAATAACTAGGAGCAGCTGCCAATTGCATTTGCTTGTCATGGCATTCCATGAGACCACATTTCTTTGAGGCATTTTTTCAAACAATTCATTGCTTGTCTATGCTACCACATTTTTCATATATGTCGACCAAAGCATTTTATCAAACAGTTCACTTCCTTGCTGCTATGGCTAAAAGCCTAAAACAGGTGCTTTTACAAACAAGCTATGGATGCTTGGAAAAATCTATCAAAGCATAATTGTAAGCAATAGCATAAACAAGGTAGTGAACTGTTTGAAAAAAATGCCTCAAAGAAATGTGGTCTTATGGTGATGGAATGCCATGACAAGCCATAGATAAGGCAGTGAACTATTTGAAAAAATGCCTCAAAGAAATGTGGTCTCATGGTGAAACGGGAAAAAATCATTGACCAAAAAGTCACAGATTTTTTCAAAAAATCGGGGAAAAAATTGTCCAGCCTGTTGATTTTTTAAAAATCATGATCAATTGGGATTTTTTTTAGATTTATGCTTCTGGATGGAGCTATAGATCTCCTAGGTTGACTTGGGATGCTAGGATCTTATTTGGTTTTAAGGTGGATCAGTTTGTTGTTTCTGGAATTATGATGGCATTGCTTGAGGGCAAGCAAACTTTGGGAAGGGAGGATTGTAATGTCCCCTTTTTTGGGTTTCCTTATTTGGGCTAGTTTGGTGATTTAGATCACTTACTATTTTTAGTAACTGCTATATTAGTAATTGGTCTCGGCTCCTTTTATCCAACAACTTAGTGCAGAGTTTCCTTTTTTGGCAAGGATGAGTTCTCTCAATGGTCGAAGTTATTATTTTTTATTTGTCACTTAAGTTAATAAAGTTGCTATTTTAATTGAGTGAGAATGAGCATGGGTTATAAAAGAACCCCTTGGCCTAGTATAGCAATGCTGTTTTTAAAAGAGGGGACAATGTATCTCATGGTGGACGCCTAGAGAGAAGGGTAATTTCATAATTTTAAGGCTTATTATTTACCCCCAAAAGTGGACGTCCCTTTGGGAAATATCTCATGTTATTTTAAAAAGTTAAAGTGAAATTTGGAGAGCAAGGCTTGGTGTGGGGTTTTTGGAGGGAAAGGTGTTTTCAAAATAAGGTTGCCCTAATTCTTCCCTCTTCTTCTATTTAATCCCTTTTTGAGCTCTCATTTGGATAGGTGAGTTTTGGCAACTTAAGGAGACTATGCTAGATTGTTTCCAAATTTCGTATACCGCTAGTTGAGGACGAAAACCCTCATCTCTAGTTGCTGGTTTTGGTGGTGAGAGATCCACTCTAGCTGGTTGGAGTGATTCTACCTCAAGAATGACCATTGTTTTTAGGAGTTTGATCTTTCTAGGGTTTCAAATATGAAGTTATTTTGAAGTGTTAATTTTTGGTGTGGCTTCTAATTCAGATATCAGTGATATTTTGGTGAGATTGCTAGTTATATGCAGTGATTCATGCCTGGCTGTACCTCTTGAAATTGGTTGTACCCCCTTATGAATGGACAGTTAGGCTTATACAAGGAGATTGGTGTTATGGGTATTGTTTCCGAGACTCCTCTAGGACTAGGCGACCCTTGCACCAAGTTTGAGTGCTAAATAGTGACAGTTTATTTCCTAAAGTAATTGCCCCTTTTTCCTATTGCAGTCCGTACAGGTGGGTGGGATCTTTCTTGGAAGTTGGACCTGATTTAGACCTCTCAGGGCAGCAAGACTTTCTTAAAGTGACGCCTAGGCTTGGTGATCATTCCCAAGGCAAAGGACATATAAATGGACAACCAAAAATTTTAAATTAAATTTATAGTGGATCGCCCCTATTCTGCTCCAGGCAGCTGGATTCAATTTCTGCAGGTCTGAAACTGATTATTGTGGATTTGTATTAGTTGTGTACAGTATCTGGTAATCAGTTAGTAAGTTTGGGAGATTAGTTGGTACTGTGAAGCTGGGCCAAGCATGCATTGACTGTGGAACACTGCTGAGTGTTATTGAATGATAGCTGCTGCGTTGTGAGGGTTACACAGTCTGATCATTACACAGAAGTGTCATAACAGCAGGTCTGAGATGAATATGATGAATATGACTGATCAAAAATGGGTGCGAGCTGATGATTAATGCCAAAATTCCAGGTCTGGGCAGTGAAGAGTTGTAGGGAATTGTTTGGAGAGTCCTTTGAAGCCTATTGGCTACAGCTGGGTGACTTGGGAGAACTGCTGATGAAGTTTCAGACCTTATTAGTGACTGTCCCCACTCAGAAAATTATGCACAACAGGACTGTTATGGGCTCAAATGCAAATCACCTTGAGGTATTTACATTCCTTGTAATGATTGTTATGGCAAACGATTTCTTAAGTACCTCTATGGTTGTTCTTGTTCATTGAAGTTGTAGCAGCAGTACTTGAAAGAATAAAATCCTCATATTTACTTGCAGCAGCTGAAGCTTAATTATGCTAATATTTCAATATTCATGTTTATACAGTGTTCCACAGAGTTTCTTGACGGGGACGCGTCCGCAGTTGGGGATGCATCTCGGGGACGGGGGGGGCAAAGGGTCTAAGTTTGGGGACGGCGGGGGTGGGGTGCGGAGGGGGGGCAGGTGGGCGGCGGGGGGGGCAGTGCTGATATACATATGGTACTTGAATAACTAGTTATAAAAAGATGTTTAAGAATAGTTCAAATTAAACTTTGGCAAATTAGTAAAATCGCAAATACTAACATTTTAAATACTTGAATACGATTACTAAAAGACTTAAAGTAAATAAAATATTAAAATTTGACAAATGAAATTGTCGAATGTGAGATTTCTATTATATGAATATCGAAAATATGACATGTCACATCATAATATCATATCATAAAAATGATACAATGAGCTGCAAAACATCAAATGGCATATGTGAGCAAAAAAATGAAGAATGAGAGTGTTTTCTTTAGCTTAGAGGCTTTTAGAAGTGTCCCACAAGCCTTTAGGGTTCTGCCCAAGGCTCACATTCCTAGAAAGGTAAAAGATTTTTTTTTTTTAAAATTGCTTTTTTGCACATCCCAGCGCAGGGACTTCTAGGCATCTCCGAGATGCTTGAGGGACGGCTAGAAGTCCCCGAGACGTCTTGGGGACGTCCAGGAGTCCCCGTCATTTCCTCAGAGTCTCCCAAGTCCCGGCGGCGATGGGGGGACATTTCTCAGCCGTCCCCAAGTCTCTGAAACGTTTGGGTCAGAGGGAAGACTAGATTTTGGGGGGGGGACGCATCCACGTGGAACACTGTGTTTATACCATTTTGGATAACATATGTCCTTGCATGAGTTGTTTGGAAACCAATTGGGAAAAACAACAAAAAATAAAAATCAAGGGCATTCCATTACATTGTGAGAGTCATAGCTCTAGATAAGGAGGTGATCTTGGCATGTAAGGCATGTTCTTGGTATTTAGTGTGGATCGTGGGGTTTTGGAGGAGGGCGCAGCCCTATTTGGAGCATTTTCTATCATATTGAAGTTGTCTTCCCAGCTACACAACATCCTTGGGCATATTTGCAGAGTCTATTGCTGATTGAAGGGATATTTTTGGTGTTGTATCGAGAGTTTCTATTGCTGTTCACATTCCCATATCATCTTGGCACTTATTGCAAATACTTTCGATCTATTGTGAGGTTAGAAATAAATGTTCTTTTTGCTCATGTAATTCTGATTTCTGATCAGCAATACTGAACTTTATTGAATACAATGTCAACATCAAGCAAAGGAGGCCAAATGTTGGATAAAATGTCCCTATGTTATCATTGAATATTGTGATTTTTAAGTGGTTTATGATTTAAGTCCATACTTGTAGCTGTTCTAATTCATTGAATTCAGAAATTCTCTATGATAAGTTGCATGCAAATTGTTTGACAAAATGTTTGCAAGCTAGAAATCAGAAACATTGCAAAGTTTGGGTTCAAAAATTGTGTTAGGGACATTACATCTGAAATATACCGACCAATTTTTTCATTTTATTACACAGCTAAATTCACCCATTAGCATTAGTGCAAAATATAAACCAGCTGAATGTAACCCTCTCCTCTGATCAACCTAGATCCCAATGCGGGCAAGGTTGAGAGCATACACGAAAGGGGGTCGTTAGAATAATCAAAGCTTGCTGAAAGTAATAGAAAGTAGGTGCAATCACTCAACCACTTATTCAGCGGGAGGACTGAAATGAAGTACAATGCAAAAAGTAAAATGCAACTCGACCATTTCTTCAGCGGGAGTAGGTTGACGGCTCAGTCGATCAGCAAGATGAGATAATGCAATTACACAACGTAACAGGCGGCAAGCCAGCCTCTTCCACTTTTCAGCGGGTGATACAAGGAATTGAAACTAACTAAGACTGAAACATGCCAGTCTCATCCACAGTCGTGGGAATTACAAGAGTTGGATCAGAATAAGAGAAGTGTTGACAGTACTACTGTGCAACTTACAATATGTTAGGGAGCCTGCCAAGCACACATGATTAGAAACCATTTGATGCTGCAATAATGGTAAATGACTCTTCTATACTCTACTTGACCTCTTGGACTCAACCCCACCCCTAAGACGAACTCTTATAAAACTGATATGACTGATCAACTGACTGAAATAACACAGAACAACAACCTGTTTCTCACTAAAGTGCTCATGAAATACTCAAATCTCAGCAAAAGTCACGGGGACAAATGCTAAAGACTCTTGGAGGTATGGCGTCCACATCTCAATGAAGAAACTAATGTTACCCAGCCTAGATATTTCAAGCACAAATCCCAATGCAACCCCAGGAAGGTGCAGCCTTCAAGAAAGTGCGATTTTGCAAGAATAAATTCAAACCTTCATTAAAAATTCTGAAACTCAACACAAAGGGTTGCCCCTAGTAGGAAAACTCAATGGCTCAATGCCCAGAACAGTATAATTTTTATTTCCAAACTTATGAGTGAAAACATGTATCAGCTACTACAGAACAACAACTGCAAAAAACTACTAAATGATAGAAAAACCAACTACAAATGCAAAATTGATTGACTACAAATCTACTTCTCAACTAGTTGCTATCTTTCAAGCAAGAAGCTAAGCCAGGTAGGAGGTATGCATCCCTCGAAGCAAATCTGACACCATTCCGATAGCATAACAATACTGAAAAACATAAGATGCCTCTCTACAGAACAATCTCTCCATATATAACTTTTGAGAAGACTTTCTAGAAGCCTCTAGAAAAGTGCGCCCTTTCCTAGAGTCAACAAAATTTGAAATTCCTTGTTGACCACAAATCCTCCTCAAAGTTGGCGTTCTTTTTCATGGAAGAATTATTTAATAAAATGAAATAATTCTTTTTATTCCTAAGTTGGCGTCCACTTAAGAAAATCACAACTTCAACATTAGGAAATAGAAATCCAACCTCTTGATGAGGCGTCCACCCATGGAGACCACTTTTTAAACACAACATTACGTTATGTCACTAGGCCAAGGTCACAATATTAAAATATAACATTTAAAGGACTTATCTCACCAGACGAAGTAACCAAGGGCCAAATCAAACACTGCAACTGTCTGCACGAAGAGGGAAGCCAAAAGTACTGATGCCAATAGGGCCACTGCCATAAATAGAATTTACTAAAAATAGTAAATTCAGATAGTTAATCATAATAGCGTGCTAGCCATACCGTTGCGGAGCTCTCAGAAAACCCAGAAGGAATCCCCAAACAAAACTTCGGAAATCCAAGGGTAAGCCACTGAAAAAGCCAAGCAACCATTGCCAGAGAAGGAAACCCTAATTTTCTCATCCGAGTAGCCTACGGGTCTCAGAAAATAGGCTAACGGTCACCTCCAAGATCACTTTTGAGAGGGGGACATTACAACATCCATAGGTGTTACATAAGATTCCACCACTGCAGTTCTTGGAGTTTCTGCATTGAAAGTATCTTGGGGCAAAAATCTATTGCTTGTTCCACTTCAAACTCTAATGTGATACATCTCAAAATATCACTCAGATCCCATACAATCGAACAATTTTTAAATTGAGCAAAAGAATCTAAGTATCCTTTATTGCAAGTTGCATCCTTTGCCTTATTGCCATTCTTAGGGCACTTTCCACGATGATGAAAATCTTACAATGACATTGTATGGAGCAATAAATTTGAAATATGATAATCTATTTCGTACCTTCGGTTGTAATCAAAGTGGTTACCTTATTTTGCCAATATAGAAGTTGTTGCAAGATCCTTAGAAAAACCATCCTTGTGACTCAAGATTCCTAAGTTAGGATCAACTAAAATATCCTCCTCAAATGCATGCCCATCGACATGGCTACTTTGAGAATCAAGCTTATTTGGAAATGTCTCACCCTTTGGAAGATCGACGGGTAATTCATGGACTGACACATGTTTTTTCATCTTGGGCTTTTTGCAGTCAACAAGTAATGCCTTGTCTCCTTGACTTCATCAATATTTTGTGGGCATACACATTCATTAGAAGTCAATAAACTATCTTGTTTTGACGAAGGATCCTTACCTTCAACTTGCATGTTACAACTCTCCTGTCCTTTCTTGATGGTATGTTTGGTAGCATTTTCTTGTGGCTTCAGTTTGGATTGATCTTCTTGCATTCTATGCTCCTCAAATTTATCCAACCATATTTTCATCTATTTCTCATTATCTTTCAAACACTACTCTTTTCTCTTGTCCATTCACTCTAGAAAGCGACTAAAGATATCCTCAAGTGGAGTTTTAGATCTTCCCCTTTGATTTCCCATTATGCTACATTAAAAGTTAGTACTGACCCTATAGGCTGGCAAGATTAAGGCTTTGATACCATTGTAATGTCCCCAATCAAGAACCCTATAAATATATGCAATTTTTGGTATTTTCTGATTTATACAAACTAAGATAAGTATAAGATGCAAAATAAAGACTTCAATGCAAATACTATTGATTTGAAAATACATAAAAACTGATTCATGTATTCTTTAAAAACCCTTTCAATACCATATTCAGCTAATACCCAAATATCATATTTTGATCAAGGTAGAAATGATTAATTCACAAATTTGCAGTCGATACATGTATAGCCTAGATTACCCAAAGGTTGTGGTTGGAACCATATATATCACGTGACTGTTAAATAGATGCAAACATGATTCAAAATAGTATATTACCCTCTTAGTTTGATGCTAAATCAGATCGTATGGTTGGGACTTAACAATAATAAAAGGTGCAGTAGCATAAACTTAATACACATAAAAATCAATGCCCAACTTGGAAGGTAAGATAACAAAGAAATTTCGATAAGCTACGATCTGCATGTAATGTTGTACTGTTGAGCTCTTATCTCGTACTCAGATTTAATGTTGTCATCAAATTGAGAAGCATTGTGAGTTGGTTGCATTCATTGCCTAATCCAAGTCAGAAGTGGAAACTTGTCAAATTGTTTTTCATAGAAATGATAAAGTTACATGGATTGCATGATGGACATAGTAGATCCCATGATGCTTTTTGGTAGGATTTGTTTCACTTGACAAGCATAGGATCAAGATTCTATGGGCATTACAACTTGATTAATAGTGTTGGCACAGTGATACTTGGGCATTTGAGTTTGCAATTAGTTGAAGGCAAGTAATTCTGGGAAAGGCAGAGTCTCATATCCCCTTTTCATAACTAAATGAATTAATTGAGGACTTAGCCTATTCTTTATTTCTCATAGGCTAAGGGATAAAATAAATGAAATAATAATAATATTTTAAGTTGGGCCCATTCACTTTATTTTCAAAATGACAACTTAAATATTATTAGAGGGCCTATGTAAGATTCTATTTAAAAAATGTTTTTAGACACTTGGTGTAACATGTTATTAAAAAAGTGATTTTAAACACTTGAAGAGAAAAGTAAATTCAAATGGAGAGCCCAAAAAGCAAGTATAAAGTAAAGTCATTTGCTCAATGAAAATTATCCAATTTTATCATTTTATTATTCCTTCCAATTTGGAGTTTGAAGCATTCAAAAAAAAAACCCTTGGTGTGGAAGATCCAGAGGGCAAAAACTCTCTGCGATTCCATTTTTGGATTTGAGAATGAAAACCTTCTTATCAATTAGAGGTGATTCCATTTTGGGTTCATAGTTGTGCTAATTTGTTGAAGGTTGATTGGAGATTTGATTGTCAAGGATTGGATCAGTAGGTTATTTGCAAGAAAATCTACCAATATTCACCTTGGATCACTGATTTCACATTGTTGCTGTTGTTCTAGGGATGCAATCCTTTGGATATGTTTTTTCTTTTAATGTTTCCAGCTTTCTTTGCACTCCTAGCATCGCTATAGTTGAAGGGTTGATGAATTTTGAAAAAGTTTGATGTTGCTGCTGTTCATAGGGTTTGGACCTGCTATAATTATTATTTTTCAGCCATTGTAATTGCTGTGTCTAGCGTTTGGTGCAATAACCACCCTCAATTTTGTTTGAAAATATGTTAGCTTCAAAGTAAATGAAAGCATAACAACTTCCTTTGCACTATCTGATTACCTAGATCCCAGATTGGGCAAGGTAAGAGCATACAGTGTCAAGATTACAATTTATTGATTTACAACTTGCTAGAAATAAGCATCAGGCGGCAAGCCAGCCAAACCACTTATTCAGTGGGATGCATAAACAATACAAGAAAGAAATCATTCGCTTCTTCAGTAGGAATTACAAGACACTTCCACTTTTTAGTGGGAAAGCTTATATGATGTTTGAGGACATTTAAACATGCTTCTTCCACTTTTCAGTGGTAAGCTATTACAATATTATCACTTGTTCGGTGGGGTAAGTATATCGGCAATAACAAATTTAAACCCATTGGTGGTACTAACATCCAGTGCTTACAAAATAAAGTGTGTAGAAATTGAAGCTTTTTGGTAATATAACCATCTAAAACATTACAAGGTTAGCCCATATGCATTGTGAACACCAAAATAAGAGGATTAATTGCTGATATAAAGTGCTAATGTAAAGAACTGCTGAAACACCCCACAATAGCACCAAATAACATGTACCCAATAACCTAGCTATGAGCTAGCAACGTGATACCTTGAATGGATGAAATAGAAGGCTGGTACAGGTCTGAAAACACCCTTTTTGCTGCTGTACATTTGACAAATCAAAACTGAATCATTGTTGTTGATGCTTTGTAAACTCAAAAAAGGAGCATACAAACACGGCCACAAGCAAAATATTGGAAAACTCCCTTCAAACTCCACCCAACACACCTTAAAACACTGCATAGATCTTCATCACAACAACATCCAAAAATGAAACTCAATTTGAAGCACGATGGTGATCTCTAAAATGAAATCACTCCAATCTAGCTAGGGATTATCTCTCAAATCCAAAACAAGAAATCAAATGAGGGTTTTCATCCTCAAGAGATTATGGAAGAACTCGCAGGTTCAATCTGACAACATAAGAATATGAGAAAACTTTAGCATATCCAAATGAGCCCCCAACACCTCATTTTATAGCTTTTTTCATTGCTTTTTCAAAAAACGTTTTTTTTTGTTACTTTTTTTAAAAAACGTTTTTTGCTTTTTCGGGAAAAAACACTTTTTTCTTTAAATTAAATAATTCATTATGTGCAAACATTTAATCACCTTTCCAATGAGCTATTATGCTAAATTGTCCTTTAATTATTTATCAACATTAGACAACATTAGTGAAATATTAATTAAATAACTTAATAACTCACCCAAGTTATGGGAAAGTATTGCAACGTCATTGGAATCCAATTTGACCACACCATGATGAATTGAAGTAGTATGAAGATGATTGAAATCAACTTGGGGACTTTCTAAAAATACCCTGCTCCTCCAAGAAGTTTGGAGAGCACCCAAAAGGTTGGAAATTGATTCCGAGAGCATCTAAGGGCTCCAACTAACAAATTGAATTCAAACCCAAGAACAATTGCTCTGCAAGACTGATCAAATACTTCTCCAAGAATATTGGAGTTCTCCCTAAGTAACCAGTTAGCCTCCAGAAGTCTTGGAAATTGGCTAAATGTGCATGAATTGGGTAAGCACCAAAAGGGGACATTTCATTGGGTTTGTTTGATCATCTAAATACACCACAAATTGCTGATTTCCAAGATTTCAGATGTTGGATCTGTTGTTACCAGCCATTTATCATTGTTTGAGGGAAGTTCAGACTGTCTTTGAAGGGTTTCTAGACCACCACTACTCTCCATGGGAAGTGTTGTACGATATGCCATTCATATTGACTGCCATATGATTTGGATCTATTGTGTTTGCTGATTTTGCAAGGGTTTTTAGCTATATTGGTGCTTTAGGAGGTTTTGAATTGCTCTTTTCTATCATATGTTGCTGATTTTCAAGTTTTACTTGCTATCCAGTAGGTTGCCATACAGTTGTATGGTCCATTTAGGGTTTGGCATCTGCATTTGGTATTGGCATCATTTGAGCTGGCACCTAGTTGACAAATTGTCTATTTCCTATGGTTGTTCGATTGGGGACATTACACACTCAGCTCCTTTATGTTCTCAACACAATCCTTTGTATATTTGATGTAAATAGTAGAGCAACATTTCTATGAAACTCTGTCTTTTCAAACAACACTTTTGTACTAAACAGCTGCTATTTTTCTTCTCTTTTTGAAGAATACAGCTAGTGAAATTATAGTGTACTATATTGAATACAATTGTTAATCTCCACATGGCATGCTCTTAAATCTTCCTTCTTTATGATAAATATTTTCCATATCAACGTAAATTTTCTTTTATTAAAAAAAGGACTTTTAGAGCTGAAATGACAAACTATTTTAGTTCATGTATTCTCTACATGGTACTCTCTTGGCAGAGTTGTATGGCTGCTTATCTTCTAGCGGTTTCTAAGCTACGATTCTGTTCTACCTAGTCTATCATATATATATATATAACAGTTACAAAATATTTGAGGTTTTAGTAATGGTTGATGCCTGCCTATAGGAGTTTGGTTTATCTTCCAATTAGAGGCTGTTTGGACAAGTGTGCTACTGCTGACATTGTGTGTGCTGTGGAAAGGTGCATATGTTTTGTGCCAAATTCTATTGGTCCCATTATGCTGTGTCTGGGATTAGAGTTGCATTAGATGGCACCAATCTTCTGTTGCAGAGTTGTGAGGCTGAAGCATGTTTGGTGATGATGTGACATCTATGCATGCTAGTATATATATATAACAGTTACAAAATATTTGAGGTTTTAGTAATGGCTGATGCCTGTCTATAGGAGTTATGATTTATCTTCCAATTAGAGGCTGTTTGAACAAGTGTGCTACTGCTGACATTGTGTGTGCTGTGGAAAGGTGCATATGTTTTGTGCCAAATTCTATTGGTCCAATTGTGCTGTGTCTGGGATTAGAGTTGCACAATCTTCTGGTGCAGAGTTGTGAGGCTGAAGCATGTTTGGTGATGATGTGACATCTATGCATGCTAGTGCAATGTGGCATGGTATGTCTAACATTGCAAGTGTGAGTATGATATGATACAACTTGGCAGATATCACTACTTTAATGTTGAATAATATACAAGAGAAATCTGAATTGCTGAGTATACTATCCAGATTCCAGTCTGATGCAAGCGATTTGCTTAGTGCCCCATTAAACTGAGTCTGTTTGGTCAATTATGGTTGAATACTTGTAATTGATGTCACTAAGCTATACTGAAGATCTCAATTTAAGTACCTAACTCTTGAGTGCTCATAATTTCAGAAACTTGTATTGAAACTAATAAAAATAATGTTCCATAGAATGAAAAATCATTTCTTCATTTGATCATATGTGCAGATAATAGGTAATATTTTGTATAGATGAATGGGCGAAGCTTTTTAATTATATGTACCATTTTTCATTTGAAAGAGTAACTTTTCTCAACAGTGATCTTTCCTTCATTATGGATAATTGATGGTTACCGTTCTTCATATTTGATACTTGTGACCTTACCACAGATTCTTAGTTGGTTGGAAAGTTCAAGTTTACAACCTCAAGTCAACATGTACAAGAAGGTTCTCAAATGCTTGGAGAATGAGGGCAATGATGAGTACATTGTTCTTGTCCGTGAGAAAATTGGTATGCTACCTTATTGTACTTATTTTTCTTTTGAAGCTTGGTAATACTTATCGTATTCCTCAGAAATCATGATTCATATCTTTATTTGTGTTGTTTGCCAATCAAAATTTATTCACATTAACATCTCCCTTTATTTTTAAAAATGCAAAAAGCCAATGGTGCAAATAGAGAAGGCTCTTGCTTAGTAATTATTATCATATTTAGTATTTACATGCTGCAAAGTTAGCATTCCTATATTGGAATATCCATCACATGTATTAAAACTATCTCTCATGTCTAGCTACTATAGGCCCAAACACAATTATTGTAAATGCCATTGTTTTTTGGGTTTCAAATAACTGTATACTCGTAGAAATGACTAGTGAATATGACATGAAATGCATTGGTGTCATCCATTGACTCAATTGTAGTCTTGAAGCATCGGGGCTATCTTTAACATGTTTTAAGTTGTCCACTATTCTATAAATTGTCTGATTCATAATATGAGAACAATGTTTTGGGTTTTACTTTTCATTAATATGAGATGCATAAATAACTCATCATATGGCTAACATATAAAAGAGGTAAATGATACCTTCATTGAAATTATTAATATTTTAGTTAATATAACTATATTAGCTTTATAGCATTGTTGTCATGTCGGAGATGTATTAAATCCTTGTGGTTGGGAGATGGCTCAGGGTTATTGTCAATCCAGTTTAATTATTAGTTGATTCTATGATTGTTTGTACTATTGCATATCTTCAGTTTATTCGTGAATGAAACCTAGTTAGTTCTCGGGAACAGATTGAGTTAGCCTATCTCTTGGACCCTTGTAGGCTGACAGGTTTTAGTTAGAGGGTTAGTGGCTTTATTTGGTGGGATTTGTCACTACCATCCTTTGAGTTCAGTGTTGGGTTCAGTATAGGCCTTGGCAATTCAGTGATTGACAGCTTTTGACGGCACGTCAATACGATGGGTTATGAGCAAGATATTAATATTTCAGTGAAATTAAAGTGTTTTTACTTTATTTGATGGAATGTTATAAAGTTGACTCGACTTTATAATAAAGTAATCACTTAAATTTATTTAATTGATAATTAAAAACACTTTATAAAAAGGGGCGCCCATCTATTTTAATGATTGACTATTGAAAAGTGCAAAATACATTTTAAATGTATTTTAATGAGAAAGTGGCATCATTTCTTGGGATGCGTGCCTTTTTGGCCATATAAGGAAAGCAAAGAAAAATTAAAACTCATCATTGATTATTTGACATTTTCTCCTTGGCTTTGGCTGAGCTTTGCTTCTTTGAGACAAGGGTTTCAAGAGATTTCATCTTTGGAGAGTAACAATTCTTTACAGATCTGTGATTGTGAAACTGTGAAAGATCAGTTGAATGATTGCAACAACGGGAGCTTCATTCAGAAGTTCTTCAGTGCTTCAATAGAGTTCTTTGGTTAGTTTTTCAAAAGTTTTCAATAATTGGCAGAGGGTTTGAGAGATTGGCATCTTCTTTCCTCTGGTAGACAGGTTCCTTTTCATGGCCGTACCTTTCATGTTGAAGCCATACTTTCTCCTTGAAGTGCGTGGCTCATCTGGCAAGGGCGTGTGAGTTCTTGATGCAAAACGCCTTCCTTTTTGGGAGTTTTTCTACTTCATCATTGGTGCCTAGCTTCTACAACTCTTTTGCCTCAGTTTCCAGGCTGGAGAAATCATTCTATTGTCTTCTACGCTTAAATTTGTCAGTTTTCATCATTCTTGGTTGGCAAACTTGGATAATTTCTTATTTAAATAATCTGGAGGCTTTCGGGTATGTCTATTATTTGTAATCTCTTTGTTGTGGCTGTTTAATACTTTTTGCACTTACATTTTTGTGTCACTTGAATCAATTTGTTTTAAATGCTAACTAGAAATTTTTTAATGGATTCCAGGCCTTTGTCCATTTGATGTTACTCCTACATACTTTTATCTTAGAAATTGTTGCTCAAGTTACATACAGGGATTACCAATAAGCTAGGATCACCTAGTTTGCAATATCGGGAAGTTTTAATTTTAACGACTTGCCTGATATCTGAGACTTCAAAGTGGAAGCAGTTAAATTAACTTCAATCAAAAGAATTAATGGAAGTTTGAATGGATTTGAGCACAAGTTTTGAGCTCGTAGGGCTTAGGGGTGAAATTACAGCTCTTTCCTAACTTTTGTTTCCTTTTCTTTTTTTGTCTTCGTTGTAGAATATTGTTAGTACATTAAATTATCTTATGTATTAATCTTGTATCCTAGGTTTATTATGAATGGTATGGAGTTCATGTTTTGCTGGCCATGGTAATACTAGCCATACCATATTTGATTGCCTAAGGTAGGCCATACATGTTTGAGGGTTCCAGTGGTGGCATGAGAACCAAAAATGTGAATTCTTGTTTATTTCCAAGGTTTATAGGACTCAATAATCCCAGTTGTGCCATTTAGAGTTGATTTCTCATGGTTTGGAAGTGGGATGTGGCATCATATGGGGTATAAGCAGGACATGAGGAAGAAAGAAAGGGAGTCCCTGCATATACAAAAGACTTTGGAAACTTTATTCCCAGCCGCTTTTAATTTGGGAGTCAATTAATCATTTCAAAGGACACAACTCTTCTTTGGAGAAAACAAGGCTATACAACTTACAAGGATAGTTTATGGAATAATCTTTGAACTTGGTCAGATATTAATATTATATTATGAGTTTTCGATGGAATTTAGTCAACTTGAACTCCAACATTAAGGTCAGAAGTTTCTGTTTATTTGTGATTGTAATGTGTGGGAAAATTTGCTTCCAGTTGTTGAATTAGTTGATTTGTGTCAAAATTTTCAGAATTGAATATTTGACTTTTATAATATAATAGACATTGTATTTCAAACAATAAATCGGTGAAAGCAATATCAGTTGGTGCAATGTTAATTCAATTGTCATTTCACCAAACACCTGCAAAAGCACATAAATAGTATATTTAAATGTTGGCATTTCATCAAACAATTATCAAAACTCCAAAAAAATTAGTCTAGCCCATTACAATGGTATCGGAGCTGGTTTTCTTGCTTGCCTGTGGAGAATTTGACAACTTGATGCAGAAAAATAATTCATTTTCAACCTAGTGAAAGAGATAATAGGTATTATCAAAGGAATCTAAGAAGAGGGCAATTCGATTTTCTATAAAACCCTGAAGAAGAGTTTCTTTTGCAGATTTACAGGTTGAGGAAGTAGAAGAACCCCTGGCCAATAGGGAAAGAAGGAATGAAGGGAATAGCATGGAGCAAATACTTAATGATCTTGCAAGAGAACAACAACAATTGACAAATCCACTGACACAAATATTGTAAAATATGAACACTCAGGGCTGATCTAATTAATCATAATAATGGGGAAGCAAGTAACTTTGGGAATAATAGACCAAACAACAACACTACAACAGTTTTTGGATCCATAGAAGTAGAAATCTAGGAAAAAACCCGATTAATCGCGTTTTTAAAAAATCGACACCCTCCACGTTGTTTCCCCCAAAATCTAGAAAAAATCATTGAAAATAGTCAACGATTTTTAGGAAGTTTCAAATGTGTTTCAATCAGGTTTAAATTGGGGAAAACGCGATTTAATTGCTCACCAACCGCGAATTAATTCCGACACCAAAAAAAGCCCTAAAATTTGCACAAAAACCCTATAATATGCATATGTGTTTATATGAAACCACGGTGATTTTGGAAGCAGCGGACGAAAGGGCACATTTCTCCTTCCACGACATTTCTCCCTTCCAAGTGCAAAATTTGCAAGGTAGGCGTGATTTCTTCCGATTTTGTTTACATTTTTTGTGACTTTCTTTGTGCAATGAATTTGTTTTCTATATTATCAAAATCTTCTTTCACAAAATCTTGCGATCTTTTCTAAATATATGAGCATACATATGAAATATGTGATTTGTTACTGTATATTGTATTTTATAAATTTTCAAATTGTATTTTCAAAATCTTGTATATTGTATTTTATAAATTTCTTACTATATATATACGATTAGTAAGTGAACCCATACAAATTCTCTTATTGTATTTTATAAATTTCCTTTTACAAAATCTGCGAATTTGTTATTGTATTTTGAATGATAATTTCTTATAGTATTTTGTAAGTGTTCTAATTAAAAATATCATTAATTAATTTATTGTATTTAAAAATATTTATCGTATTTACTTATTTTTTATTTACTATATTTTCTAATTAAATTTTTTACAAATATCATTAATTAATTTTAATTAATTATTATTATATGCTACCGGTTCACCCAGTATGAAGCCTGTGTTCGGTTCGATCTAGTTCAAGTTCGGAAAACGGGTTTGGTTCATTTCAAATAGGCCTTAGGTTCGAAATGTCCACTATGGGTTCGGCCAGGGTTCGGAACCCTAACTGTGGGTCTGACTAGGGTTCGTTTTTTTCGAACCTGGTTTGAACTCGGGTAGAATTTGTGCCTTGGCAGACTTTTTGAACATGTTTTGCAATTTTTAATTAATTTTTTGAATTTTTGTTGACTTTAAAGACTATTTTATTCCCTCTAACCCTAATATTTGCCTCGAACGCATGAAATAGGTAAAGTGATACTCATTTACCAATTTGTGAATGAAAAAAAAGGTTTTTTGCCTCCATTGCTGAACTTTCTCTCTTGCTTGCACAAGCTTGAATAGACTTGAAGGTTGATTGTAGATTGTTTGAAGTTGGTTGTGCTATTCCTAAGCACTTGCAAGTGCCTGTTCATTGTTAAGAAGATCGTAGAGCAAGATTTCTTCAAAAGAGGTAGGTTTTTTGATTATTTTTTTTACATTTTTTTTAACAAATGAACTTCAACTCTTTTGTTTTGTTTTTTAGTTTTACTTTTCATTCCTCTAAATGTCTTTAACACATGTTCAATTTTTTGAATTTTCATTTTTTTGAAATTAATTAAGTCTTTTAGTTTCAAATTCAATGTATCAATACCAAAATTTGAATATGGTGTGCCTTAGGTATTTTGTATTACAATGGCAACCGGTACTGCCTTAGGCTCAATCCAATCTCGTTTCAAAACAAACCCAAACTCTCCCCTTTGGAAATATGTAGAAATGGTTCAACAACTTCCAGGTGGTGGAGGATATATTTGGATTTGTAGTCATTGCCATGTTCAATATTCGAGCTCATACGGTCGAGTGAAAGGGCTCTTGTGCGGGACACTTGAAACATGCATCAAAAATTGTCTAGGTGAAAACAACAAAGGCATTCCAGAAGATGTAGTGTTGAAATATATTGCTGAGCAAGAAAAAGTAGACCAAAAAGCAACCACTCTTAAAACAAGCCATCCTTTGAAGAAAGGATCTCGATCCATGAAACCCCCTACACTGCCTTCTTATTTTCCACCTACAAAAAGCCATCCATTTATGGACATCCCTCAAGAGAAAACCGTGCCCTCTTCAAATAAAAGATCTAAGGGATTGTTGGAAGCTTCATTTCAGAATGAGGCAAGAGAGATTGCTGATCAAGACTTAGCAAGATGTGTCTCTACCAATCGATTGGCATTCAAAATTGTTCGCTCACCATATTGGCAAAAAATGGTGAAATCTATTAATGAGGCTCCTAAGGGGTATAAGGGCCCAGGTTTTGAGAAGGTGCATTGCACCTTATTTGAGAAAGAGGTGAAACATGTAGCAGACTCTTTGAAGCCCATAAGGGATTCGTGGATCGAAACAGGGGTGACCATTGTTTCTGATGGATGGAAAGATGCAAAAAATCACCCATTGATCAATGTTATTGTCGTGTCCCCTAAAGGGGCAATGTTTTTGAGAGCAGTGGATTGTGAAGGACAGGTGAAGGATGGTCCATTTATTGTTAACATCCTTTGCCAAGCTATTGAAGAAGTGGGCCATCAAAATGTTGTGCAAGTTGTAACTGACAATGCCAAAAATTGTAGGGCTGTTGGGTTATTGGTTGAGGAGAAGTATCCACACATTTTTTGGACACCTTGTGCTGTCCACTCCCTCAATCTAATGCTACAAAAAATTGGATCCAAAATTGAGTGGATCAAACAGGTGTATGCTGCGGGCGAAGACATCCAAATGTTTGTCACCAACCACCATATGACACAAGGAAGTTTTAGACAATTCTCAAAATTGGAGTTGTTGAAGGTAAGTTAATTCTCAATATTTTTAAATTTTAAATTTTCTTTTAATTTTAAATTTTGATTTTGTAAATTTAAATTATATTTTTATTTTGATTTTGATTTTCAAACAGGTTGCCGAGACTCGTTTTGCCTCCAACACAATTGTGTTGAGACGAATTGTAAAAGTTCGTGAGGCGCTCTGTGCCATGGTAATCAGCCCTAATTGGTCCATATGGAGGCAATCTAGTAGTGAAAGGGCAAATAGGGTCAAGCAAAGGATCCTAGATGATAGTTGGTGGGATCATGTTGAGTATCTCGTTAGTTTCACTTAGCGCATATTGAGTATGATCCGTTACATTGACATGGATAGACCTTGTTTGGGTGAAGTATATGATGGTATTGACTCAATGATTGAGAAGATGAAATCCATCATCAGTGCAAAAGAGGAAGATTTTGAAGAAAATTTCTTCAAAGAGCTACAGGAAATCATTGTTGATAGATGGAACAAAATGACCACTTCGTTGCATCTTCTCGCTTTTGCATTGAGTCCCAGATATTATAGTCCTGAGATACTTTCTGCTTCATCAAGAGTTGCTCCATATAGGGATGTTGAAGTGGCTCAAGGGTACAAGGCAACACTTCGTAGAATCTTCACTGATCGTGACCAACGTGATTGAGTGAGGGCTGAGTTCATGGCTTTTGCATGCTCTGGTAGTGTTGATCAAAATCTTGATGCTCTTTGAGACAAGTACAAGGTGTATGCTCATAGTTGGTGGTACTTCCATGGGCAAGAATACAAGCACCTCCAATCTATTGCAATACATTTTTTATCCCAAGTTTTATATTTGTGTAATTTTAATTTTAATTTATATTAATTAATAATTTTGTTTAGTTAAATTTTGTAACTTTTAACTATTTAATTTGGTCTTAATAGGTTGCTAGTTCATCTTCTTCTGAGAGGAATTGGAGCACATACTCCTTCATCCACTCAATAAAACGCAATAGGCTACTTTCAAAAAAGGCAGAGGACTTGGTGTATGTGCATTCAAACTTGTGCCTCCTAACACACAAGCAAAGTTCCTACAAAGGAGACACAAGAGGTGGGATATTGAGCCAGAGCAGCTTGACTTGGATGCTTCCACAAGTCACTTAGCTGCACTTGATATTGATGATGACTATCAGCCTAAAGTAGCTACTGAGCATGAGAGTGCTAGTGTTAGTGCTAGTGCTAGTGATAGTGCTTGTGCGAGTGCCACTGATGCTATTTGTGGTTCTACACAAAATGTAGCATCTAATGATGCTGATGATGCTGCTTTTTTTGATGACCCATATGATTCAGATTGATCAATGATCAATAATTATTAATGGTTGGTTGTAAACACTTGACGTTTTATGTTTGAACTTTGAATTTTAATTTATAATTCTATATCATGACATTTGAATATAAAGTGGTGGTGTATTTTCGCTATGTTATTTGACTATTAATATGGTGGTGTATTTTGAATTTAATTACTACTACAAATATGTGTATATTTATGATTTTTATATGTTTTTGTATTACCGAACCCAACCCTAAATTTTTTTTTTCCTGAATCGGCGAACCAGGTTCTTGAACCCGAACCCGAACCCAAACCCAAAACTAAACTGGTAACTTAGTATTTTAAAAACATTTACTATATTTACTTATTTTTTATTTATTGTATTTTCTAATTAAATTTTTTACAAATATCATTAATTAATTTTAATTAATTATTATTATTATATCTTTTAAAAATTAATATCATGAATTGTTACTATATTTTTATATTTACAAAGTAATTTTAAATTATAAAGAAATTCTGAAATTTTGAAATATTTATTTTATAGGATAATAACATGTTGGAAATAACTTCTGAGATGTATCTAGAATTAAGTAATAGATCATAGTGCCACACTTTGATATGCAATTTGGTATTTGTGTATGGAATGAAATTTTTTATGCCAAAAAACAAAGAATTGCTTCAGCTGTGTTTTGTATAAAAAGAAATACATTGAAACAACATATCCTCTAATGCAGAATACGTCATAATGCCATGTGTAAAAGACCTTGCATTGACACATTGCACGCTAATATCGGGTTAAATGAAGGTTAAATGCAATTGGTGTTTGCGTGACATCAACAGTGGCATTTATCGCTTCAAATGGCATTTAGCAAAGGAGCCAAGAAATAGCACCATTATTTGTACAGAATGCCCGATAGAAGTCGCATATCAGGCAAAACAAGCTCTTGAAGGGATTTTTGAGGGTAAGGCTAAAATAGCAAGAACTGGGAATGAAATAGACTTCAGTTCTACAAAAGTTAGGAGGAATCTCTTGGATGGGGAAGATGAAGCACATGTGTTTTCCAGGGAATTTGGGTCGACACCTTCTTCTACAACACGTAGCCCAAACACAGATGGAGGAAACATAAATTCTTTCTTCCCACCTCGTACTACACCAGGATAATAGACCACTTTGGAGAGTACAGGATGGAAGAAGATTGTCCATGAACAAGCAAAGAAGGCAATAGCAAATTTTTAGTACTACTCTAGCTTGCCATTCCATGTTGCTAGGTCTCCATATTGGCAAGGTATGGTGGATGCTATTGCAGGTGCAAGTCTTGGGTTCAAAGCCCCATCTTATGAGTCATTGAAGCTTCCTTTGCTTAATGATGCAGTACAAGATGTTAATGATGTTGTTGATGAACATCGACTGATTTGGGCAAAGACAGTTGCAACATAATGTTAGATGGATGGACAAATAGGAGGCATCGAACACTCATCAACTTCCTTGTGTCTTGTGATATCGGTACAATTTTTTTGAGATCTATAGATGCATCAGACACAATCAAATTTGCAGCTGCATTGTTCAACATGTATGACTTAGTGGTCAAAGAAATAGGGCCACAAATGTGGTTCAATTTATTACAGATAATGTTGTTGCTTGTGTTGTTGTTGGAAGACTCCTGATAGACAAATATCCCTCCATATTTTTTACTCCATGTGCAACACATTGCATTGATCTAACCTTGAGTGGGTTAAGGAGGTATTGCACAAGGCTTGGTCAATTACCAAAATTTATCTATAATCACACAAGGATTTTGTGTATGATGCACACTTTCACAGAGGGCAAGGAGTTATTTCGACCAGGGGTTACAAGATTTGCAACACTTCCTTGCACTACAAACTCTATGCGAACAAAAAATGAATTTGAAATGAATGTTTGTTTCAAACGAGTTGATAGAGTCTGGCTTCACAAATCAAGTAGATGGCAAAATAGTGTCAGAGCACATTTATTCGGCTAGTTTTTGGGATGCAGCAGAAGAAGTTGTACAATTTTTAGAGCCTCTAGTGAAAGTCTTGAGACTAGTGGATGGGGATAAATCCTGCATGGGATGTTTGTATGAGGCCATGGATAGGGCCAAGGAGGTGATGAGGAGTAGGATGGAAAATGATAGGGACAGGTATATGCCATTATGGGACATAATTGATAGGGGATGGGATCGACAGATGCATTCTCCTCTCCATGCTGCAAGATACTATCTTAATCCAAGTTTGTACCATAACTCTTCATTTAGAGATGATGATGGTGAGGTTGCACAGGGCTTGTTCATATGCATGGAAAAAATGTTTGCTACCACAGAATAGTTAATGATAGCTATGGGAGAGTTAGCCATGTACAAGAAAAAAAGGGGTTTTTTCTCATCTAAGGATGTTGTGGAAGGCCTGAAGACAGTGCAACCAAGTAGAGTCTATAAAATTTTGACAATCTCTCTATTTTGTGGACAAAATCATAAAGTGTGTAAAAATTTAAGATATTCTTACATGACATCATCTCCATATAATGTGTTTTTCAATGCTATGGTGGGATTTTTTTGGTCATGAAATCAAAAATCTTAGGTGGTTAGCGAAATGCATTTTGAGCCAGCCATGCAATTCATCCGCTTGTGAGCGTACTTGGAGTGTTTTTGAACACATACATTTGAAGAAACGCAATTGCCCAACATAGGAACAAATGAATGACTTGGTGTTTGTTCACCACAACCTCTGCTTGAAGCTAAAGAAATCTCAAGGTTAGACTTCTAGTATACTTGCAATTGTAGTTGTAGATTTGTAATTGTATTCATAATGTTTTTCACTTATAATCCGAAGACTAATTTGTCCATGGGCAAAACTAGGTACCATTGAGGATGTTGAGCCAATTGACCTTGATGAGATTGATCTAGAGAATGAGTGGATTGCTAGTGATGAATTTCTTGAGGCTGAGGATTTGGAGATCCTAACGGAGGCCAACTTTGATACTCATTTGACTGAATGACTTAGGAGAGGCAAAGCCCCAGGAGCTTCATCATCAGGACCTACAGCATAGCTCTATTTATAGTAGCAACTAGCAAGAGTCATTGGCTACTTTTGATTTTTTGAAACTTTGTACTCAATTTATAGGTTGACTTTGTACAAACTATATTGTAATTGAAATTTTGACATTTATTAGTTATGCATTGTGAACTAATGCTTTGAAAGATGTGGAATGCAATGTAATCAGCAATATGAATATAAACAACAAAATCTATTTTCTATGATTCATTAGTTAAACTCTCTATTTTATTTGCTCTCTATATCTCTATTGCTATGGAAATGCCTTTCAATTAAGAAAAAATAGTTTTTGTCTCTTATTCTACAATTTTTTACGTTTTTTTTAAAATCCGGTTTTTCCAAAAAATATTGAACTTTTGGTTTGCCGATTTTTTCCCCAAAAGATTTTTGCTGCTATGGTTGGATCAATAGCTATATCCTTGATGCCCACATTCCTATGTAGAGAAGAAATTTTGGAAGGTAATGTGGGACAACAAAATAATGGAGAGAATTATTTGCACTAATTGCATGAGTATCAATCATTAGGAGATGAATTCTACACTACTATGTCTTTGATTGATTTTTTCCAGCTTAAGTTGAGGAACATATCTAGGAGGGAAAGGAGCACACCTAATCAAAATTTATAGTGAAGGTTGGGAAAGTTGTCCATGCCTACTTTTGATGGCTCTAACGAATACATAGCACACTCATGGATCTAAAAGCTAGATACATATTTCTAATTAAACACCATTTTTGAAAATGATAAAAATAAAATATGCCACGCTTCATCTGGAAGTGGATGCATATGAGTGGTGGTACCATGGGATGGTGACATGGTGACATAGGGGTACATTCTCATAGACTCATGTAGATTTCAGCGAGAGGCTCATTGACAAGTTTGATAAGAAAGATCCAAAATTGCATTTTAGAAGCTTGCACAATTGAAATAGTATGGCTTAGTGGACAATTACATGTCCGACTTTCAGTAATGGTTCTTGATATGTCAGAAAGGAGATTTGTTGTTCTTTTAATTGAGGGGTTGACTAAGCCGCTCAAAGGTTGTGTGAAGGCATTTGATGCACTTTTATAGGATGCCATAAAAAGAGCAAGAAATATGGAGTTTTCTACTCCTAAAAATAAGTTCTAGCCTAAGTCATTTCCATCGAAGAAAGATAATAAAGCTTTTCAAATGGCTTGAGAAGTCAACCATGGATGAAGAAACAAAGAATGAGCTACAAAGAAAGAAATTGTGTTTTTCATGCAAATAATCATGGCAACCAGGTCACATGTGCTTTGGAAGATGCAAGGTTCACTACATCGAAGTTATCTTTGATAATGAAGAAGATAAAGAAGCTGGTTTAGGGAGTGAATAGGAAGAAGAATCTAATGTGCTAGGCTAATTTTAAAATTATTTGATGAAATGCCAACTTATAGATATACTAACTATTTATGTGTTGGCAGATCTTTGGGCTTCAAATGCATGGCCATAAGTTCTTCAAAGATAGAAAAGCTAATGAGGAGGCTCTGAATCGGTTTTTCAAAGGAAATGAGAGAGATAAGTTGGTGATGTTATCCTCCCGAGGATATGATCGGCTATCCATCAAGCCAATTGGGGCCGAGATAGTTGAGGTGATTATGCGCTATGTCACTCTTGAAGGAAGGTACATTGCAATCCTTGGAGTTCACTTTAATTCCCTTAATCATTTTAGGCATAAGCTCCTTGTTTCTTTTTCGTTTTATCTTCTTGCTTCCCTAGATGCCTCGGTGAAAGAACATGTAAGAAATCCTAAGCTTTCGGTGTTGCATGAGTGCTTGGTTTTGTTGATTATGGAATATGTCAAAGCCCAGACCCCGGTGAAGTCCCTGAAAGGTAAGAGCAGTGTTAAAAAGAAGCATAACACTAAAGTTGTGGAGTATTTTGTTATGAGTTTGGAATCCCCTGAAGAAGACAAAGATGAGGAGTGGCACGAAACAAAAGTTGGGGCCGACTCTATGGAAATTTTATCTTCCTCCCCTTCTGAGGTAGAGGTGCAAAGGAAAAGGAAGGCTTCTTCAAAGAAAATCCCTTCGATGAAGAGAGCTGAGAAGGTGATCTTGTGGTCTGAAGGCTCCCAAACTAGAGATGAGGAGGTGGGGTGCAAAGATCAAAGGTGGGGAAAACAACCTTCTACTTCTCATGGAGTTGAAGGTGGTAAAGGTAAGGAGAAGGTTGGTGAGGAGACATTTTATGACAAAGATGATGCTAGATTGGCAATGGGTCACTCCCAGTGTTCCAAGGAGTTTCCTGACGGGGACGCGTCTCGGGGATGGGGGGACAGAGGGTCTAAGTTTGGGGACGATGGGGAGATGGCGGGGGGCGGTGCTGATATACATATGGTACTTGAATAACTAGTTATAAGAAGATGTTTAAGAATAACATTTCAAATTAAACTTTGGCAAATTAGAAAAATTGCAAATACTAACATTTTAAATACTTGAATACTATTACTAAAAGACTAAAAGTAAATAAAATATTAAAATTTGACAAATGAAATTGTTGAATTTGAGATTTCTATTATATGAATATCAAAAATATGACATGTCACATCATAATATCATATCATAAAGATGATTACAATGAGTAGCATGATACATTGATATCAACATAAGTACAAAATGCAAAAATGCAAAATCATAATATCATATCATAAAGATGATACAATGAGTTGCAAAACATCAAATGGCAAATGTGAGCAAAAAAATGAAGAATGAGAGTGTTTTGTTTAGCTTAGAGGCTTTTAGAAGGGTCCCACAAGCCTTTAGGGTTCGACCCAAGGCTCACATTCCTAGAAAAGTTAAAGATTTTTTTTTAAAATTGCTTTTTTGCACATCCCAGTGTGGGGACTTTTGGGCGTCTCCGAGACGCTTGAGGGATGGCTAGAAGTCCCTGAGATGTCTAGGAGTCCCCGTTGTTTCCTAGGAGTCTCCCAAGTCCCGACGGCGGTGGGGGGACGACGGGGGGACGTTTCTCAACCATCCCCAAGTCTCTGAAACGTTTGGGTCAGGGGGACGGCTAGATTTTGGGGGGGAACGTGTTCCCGTGGAACACTGGTCACTCCCCATCGAAAGGCTGGGCCAAGGACACTACAAATGCTGCAAATATTCATCCTCTGTCGGAAGATTTCTCTTATATGCACATTGAAAGGGAGGATATATATGACATTCTAGGGATTGCTAGAGAAGGTGTGATGAGTAACTTTAGATTGGCCAAATTGTTTCTTTTGGAAACAAATAAAGTTAATGTTAAAGAGTGTGGCTTGTAGGAAAAGGTTGCAAATGAGGAGAGTGGTCATTCTCCTTATGGGCTAAGGGATTTAAAGAACAGGGTTGTGGTTGTCGAAGACTCCATCAGTGAGCTAAAAATGGATTATGAAAATCACATGCAAGACTTAGAAAAAACGATTTAGAAGATTAAAGCAAACATTGTGAATCTCCTGAAAAATCAGTCAATGTTCAATCAAGAACAGTGCAGAAGTGCTAAAGATCCTTATGGAGAAATTAGAGGAACTAAAAGAGGAGCAGACAGCTGGTGTGAACCTTGGCAACAACAAAATGAAGGAGCAGGCAGGAAAAGAAAAAGGTAAAAAGTTATTGCTGGAGGGTGAGAAAGGACCCAATGCTCAAACCTGTGGCAGCAAGAAAAAAACTTTTGAAGAAGAAAAGGACGAGTTTCTAACCCTGGTTAATCAACACTACAAGCAGGAACTAGAGGTGGTAGACACCCTTAAAAATATGAAATAGTTTGTTTGCTTTTTAGTTGCTTTTAGTTTTTTGTTGTTTGGCTGTTGGATGGACGTGCCTTTATCTATTTGAGCAGTGTTTTGTTGTTAAAGGGTTTTGGGTCCCTTCAAAACCTATTTTTCCTGTTAATCAAACACTATTTATGTGTTGGCAAGTGAATATGACAATTGAATCAACTTTACCACAACTAATAGTACTTTCCCAATAGTAGCATATGAATTACCAAAAATCTATTCAAATATTCAATTCAGAAACTTGACTCAATCTTCACTAAATCAATAGCTGAAAACAATTTATCTTTATATAATATTATCATCCAAAACAATGGAATATAGTTTTTGACTTGATAACTGGAATGACAACAGACTAAACTATCTAGAAATCACATATTATAATACCAACTACTGTTAATGTTTGCAAACACATTAGAGCTGTTCCAAAATTAGCTGCATTGCCTCTCAAAATAGTTACAATGCGTTATTTTATGATTTCTCCCTTATACAAGAAGGCAGTAGTGTGAGAGTATTCCAACGACCCTTAACAAGTGTTGTGACTGTTTCCTAGCAAGATTTCACTCCTCCTAGAAGTTGCATCAAGCTATACAACTGGGTGTTTAGAGGGTCCCATGACCTCTCTTACTTCAACAAAACCTCTAATCTTTCCCACACATTACTTCTAGCTGGGCGGCTATTCACACATATTCATTTCCTTCAAAAATTAAATCGCTACCTCTTTTTTCTATCATGACCTACCTTGTGAAATAAATGGGATTCTTCTAGGTTAAGCGGTTGGAGGAATATGCTGCTCAAAATTACTCCATAGCCAAAACAAAGGCCTTCCTTATACAATCGACTCAAATTTGCTTGCAAATCATATCAGAAATAATTTTCTAACTCACTCTCTAAACACAACCACAAATTGAAGAAAACATTATTCATTACTTGGACACAAATCTATTCAATCTCTAGATATTATGCACACCTATGAATCCTAATTAAATTCACTTGTAAATTGGCTAGGAAGATTTCCTTCCTTGTAACAAATGTAGGTTCATTCTCTCTCTAATCATATGGAAATACTCCAATTATACACTAATTTTCTTTTAGACATATAGAAATACATCACGTTTACTCTTAAAAATGCATATGAAATTCAAAGATGATAGTCAAACATATTACTCAACTCATTTACTTTAATTGAACATAATTCCATTCATTAAATACTGCATCTTACAAAACATTAATCAATATTACATTATACCAATAGATGCTACAAAGTTACAGGTATCATATGAAATGTCACATTATACAAGTATTTTAAAATATCAGTAGTACAATTATCATGTGAACATTTGATAATATCTCTAAGTAACCAAGTCTTCAGCATTCTTCAAATATAGGAGGGAGAGCATCACTTGAGTGTTTTTCCTCCTACCACAGACTAGTGGTCCCTAGCACACCTTCCATCAAGAAGTGGCCCTACCCTTCACAAGGGTAGAAGATCAAGGAAATCATGCCATCCGAGAACTAGTGTTGTGTCTAAATACAAACAATTTTTCATACGACTCTAGATTCCCTCTAGCTAAGTAATCTGACTGATTTGTAATAAGAAGACACTATGATTTGACAATGCAAGCAATGATTTTGCTTTACTTTGGCCAAAGATTTTATTAATCAATACACATTTTGTGATGGAGATGTGCATCTTATGTTCACACCTCTATCTCAAATTGGTTATCAAGAGTTATAATTTCACGTTCATGCATACATAATAGTTTAATAAATCTATTCTATACATGTCTATATTTGGACAATAATCCTCCTATTGCACGCTTGTCTTATGTGTTGCATTTTCTGATTGCTTTCATTTATGATCCTAAATCTAACATGGTATCAGAGCGGGTCTAAGAAAAGATCTGATCAGATTTGTTTAAGCAGTCAAGTCAACTTTTCATCTAGGGCAGATCTTGAAGTATCACAGATCTAAGGTTCAAGTTATTTCTGACCTAAGGGCAGATCTTTGAAGGTGAATTTGTGGGGAAAAAGAATATGGTAAGTGGTGTCAAGGTAGAAGATAGGGTTGATGGAGCTTCAAACTTCAACTCTTGGAAACCTAGTGTACTCATTGCATTAGAGGAGAATGATCTTCTTGATTTCGTGGAAAGTGATATGCCCGAGCCTTCCAATGATACTGAGAAAATCCAATGGAAGAAAAATGGCACGAAGGCTAGAAAGATCATGATAGACTCTGTGATGAATCACCTAGTACTGATCATCTCCAAGTTGACGATAGCTAAAGAAATGTTTGATACTCTAAAAGGATTGTATGCGATGAACAACACCAGCAAAGCCCTTGCTTTGAGACAACAACTTCACCATGTAAAAATGGCTAAAGATGATTCAGTCATCTCATTCTTTATGAAGATTGCTGATTTGAGAGATCCAAGTTGCCCAAGTTTGATCGTCTTCGAGTTGACTGTATTCAAGAAGAGTCTAGGTTGGCAGCAAGAGGAATTGGGCGAAACTATCATGATGCAGAAAATCAAGTTCTTGCTACACATACTTCTAGAGAAAGAGGCAAAGGAAGAAAGAGGAATAGAGACAAACAATCAGATTTTGCCCCAAAACTGAAGAAGGATCTCTCTCACATTCAATGTTTTAGGTGTGACAAGTACGATCACTTTGCTCGAGATTGCAAATTAAGGTCTACACAACACATTTCTACTACGAAAATTGACAAAGGGACCTCTTAGAAGGAGCCTAGCTCTAAAGTTGATTCAAAAGGTTTCTTATTCTAAAGTCGATCAATTTCTTCGAAGAGGAGGAAATGACATTCAGAGGGAGTCAAGTTTGTTGGTGTTTCAAATTGCACCTCTGGAATGCGTTTTGGAAAAGGACATCTATGTGCAGTAAACTGCTCTTTGAATTAGGAGGGGAAGCTCCCTGTTTTGTTGAGTTGCATAAAGAAAGTAAACTAAAACTAATTTTGCCTATCTTTTTGGTTCAGTTGCGAGAACACAAGGTTATAGAACTCTAGATGTTGCAGCTGAGGTTTTCCCTTTAATGAAACTTGACAACAACAACTTAACTTACGCTAAAACGTTTCTATCCTCTCAAGTAAACGCAAAGCAAGAGAGTTTAGAAATGGACGAGGTTGATTTTCTGACAAAGATACTTGAATAAACTTTCCTCAACATACATCTACTAAATTTCAATGCAGGTTGAAAAAGGAGATCATAAAAGTATTACACAAATAATGGAAATATGAGACTTTATTTCAAGGGCAGCAAAGCAAGCTTCAAGATTTTATTTCCTCACACTTCTAACACAAAACAATAAACAAAAGTCTGAGATATTTATATCGAGGCAGCAAAGCACGCTCAGGATTTTATTTACTCAAACTTCTGGCACAAAGATTACAATTCCAGGACAGCAAGTTGCGGCAAAATACATGCAACATGATCAACCAGATTACAATTGACACATAACACATGCACTAAACAAGGATTTGCAACTAAGGAGGCATGCGAACTTGCTCTTTACACAAAGTGAACTGACACTAATCGATAACAAATATGAAGGCATAAGCTCAATGATTCTGTTATCACAAGCACGGTTCTGAACAACACTAAATAACAAAGAGAAGGCACTAAAGGCACTTGTGTCTTGTTATTACTAGCACGACTAAACCAAAATGAGCAAACACTGCTCTTATTTATAACTAAGCAGACGAGTAGGGAACCCTAAAATCTCCTTGCTCTTACAACTAAGACTTGCCAACATGCAAGCTTTATTTCTAAACCTAAAACAAGATAAGCATATAACAACCTATGAAAACCTAAAAGCAAGGAAAGTGCCAACTTACATCTTGATTTCCTTCTTCTTCAAAGAATGGATAAGAATTGAGACAAGAATAGAAAGAAAGTATGAGATAATAATGGAAAGAAAGCTTGGAGAAAGCTTCTAGAAGATTGTTGCTTTAAATCTCGATCACATCCGCCAAAAAGCGGGAAATTGCCTTTCTCTATCAGGAGTGTTGATACTATCTATAGCCATATTCCGCTTTTTTAGGATCTTCTCCCCTTTTGCAATCAAACTTAGAGAATCTTTGACATCATCAGCTTCTTTATGAGTTCTTTTCTTGAAAAACATCGCTGCCTCAAAAGATGACTCACTAATTGATAACTTGGCGGCTCTGCAACTTTATGCTTCTGACACTTCTCTTGATTCTCCCACGGAAGAGTATTGTACAGCTTTTTTCGATACTTGTCCTTTTCCTCAAAGCCTTCTCCCTCTGCACATTCTTCAACTGAGATGATGACGTTTTATGTCCATGATGGTACTCGAAAACACTTCCCAACATCATTTGTTCAGATAATTATGATACAACACTTGTTTGGCTCTAAATTCGATGGGAGAGTACTTTATGTTGAAAAACTCGAAGATTGACTGTAAACTTGACTATGCTTGGACAAATTTTGCACAACTTTCAATTTTTAGCTTATTGATTTTCTTGGCCAAATGGATGAATTTTTTGGAAAGGTTTTTGAGATATGGGTTTTGATTAGAATTTCATTACAAGTCAACCCAGATTGTTCGTTTTTGAAAATCCCGAGTGTAGAATGAAAAAGCAACAAACCCTAATTTTCTTTGAAAAGGTAGAAAAAGCTGGCATCTAGGTATTGTTCATGAGCACATTCTGGATGAACCCATTTGATTAGATTTTGAAAACCTCGAAATTTAACTGAAAAAGCAGCCACTTGAAGTTTCATCGAAAAAGCTGTGATATGGGTTTTGTTCAGAAGAAGATTTAAGATAGACCTAGAAGATTGGAAGTTTTCTCTGACATTGAAAATAAAAAGTAGCTGCTGCAACTTTGAGAAAATTCTTCAAAAATTATCCAGAAGATAGAACTAGTATAAACCAGCTCGTTGAAAATTGGAAACAATGGCCTCCTTCAAAGATTTGATGTTTTGGATGAAAAAATATGAAAAAGAAACCTTTCTTGAGTGCTGATCTGAAAATTTATTGAAAAACCAGCAAGTTAAACTCTTGAATCTTGAAAATAAGGGTTTGAAGTTGCTGCTCTGTTTCTCCTTGAAGACTACCTGCAAAAAAATAATGAATAATGAAACACAAAGGTGCCTTAAATCAGCTTTGCCTTGAGAAAACAACTTTTTTTTGCCCTAATTCTTCAAAACCCTAATTCAAGTTTGTGCAATGAACTTAGACTTTGTCTTCATCTTCAATTTTTGAAATTTTCAAAAATTTGACTAAGGCATTGGAAGTTGGGTGCCCTTCATGGCTAGAGGTGACTATTTCACTCAGACTTGACCATTTTTTTTTATCATCTTCAACTTTTCCTCAATTTTCAACCCTAGTTTGATTCTGATTTCCGGCCTCCAGATTGATTCGACAAATGTGCTGAATGTTTCATCACGAAGCCTGATCGAATCTGACGACATTGTTCTGGAGACATCTTCTGATAAAAACTTCGTTTGATCCTTCAAATTGTCGGGTGCCTATCTCCTCCAAGGGTGCCCACTTTCTCCAGTGTTAAGCCATTTTCATGATCTTCGAGTTTATACTTGTCTTTTGACCTTCAGATGAATTCATGATTCCGGGTGTTGTACTGATCAGATGGACTGGCTAACAGGTTCATTGGATAGCTAGGAAGATTCTAGAAGGGGTCTCCTGGACACTGCATCTTCGAAAACTGACATTTGGCACCTTTAAACCCTAGACGCCTTTCTTGATTGAAGGCGCCCATTTTCTCCAGAGTTAGTTTTTATTTTGACTTTTTCATTGTTAGTTTTATTTTGACTTTTTCATTGATAGTTTTTATTTTGACTTTTTCATTGTTAGTTTTTATTTTGACTTTTTTATTGTTGCTTTCGACTTTTGTCGTTTCATTCACTTGTTCTCCTCTATTTAGCCAACGACATCTGATGACTGCCTGCTCCGACGGACGTGCTGTTGATTGTGTTGGATAGCTTGATCAAGTTTGACGAAGTCACGTTAGAGGCATCTTCTGCAAATTTCATCATTAAACCTCTTAAAATCTTGTGTGCCCTTCTTCTCCAGGGGCGTCCATGTTCATCAGACTTAGCCAATTTAATTGTTTTTTTACCTTCAGAGTTGCATTCTGTCTCCAGCTTGAAACTCCTTTGTTCAATCTCGGATTCCGGATGATTGCATGATTGGATGACTATACTGTCGGACTCTCTACGGAGTTGGGATGAATCCGAACAACATTGCTTGGGAGCTCCGACTCTGATTCTATCATCTGGTTCCTTGAAAAATTGGGCGCCTATTCTCTTCAGTGATGCCCATGGCTGGCAGACTTAGAAAAAATTCTGAGATTTTCAAATTTCTTTCCTTGTTTGACGTGTTTCCTTGGCCTTGATTGCCGGATGCGAAAATTTTCTAAGGCATGGGAGTATGGGCGCCCTTCTTGACTGGAGGCGCCTGGAGTCACCAGAGTTAGCCAAATTTTAGCATTTTTCAACTTTTCAACTTCTTTTCTCCTTTCTCCATTTTTTGTGCATGTTCATCGTTGACAGCTTTTGTTTGATGCTTGAACATCTGATTTCGACAACTTGCAGCCGATTGACCTCCATTGATAACCTTGATTCTCCAAAAGAAGCTTCTGAAAAAGCAAAATAGACCCATTAAGGCAAAACTGATCTTTTCGTGATTCTGACTGCACCAGCCTAATGAAGAAGTATTTTAAGCCAATCAAAATCAGTCTCAACCCTAGAAGCCAAACTTTCTATTTTTAGAAAATTTTGCAAGTATCCATTTCGAAAGAAACCCAGAAAAAGTTTCTATTTTTAGAAAACTGCTAAAAATAGAAATTTTCCTAAAATTTAGGGTTGAAAAACTGAAATCTGGGTATTGTTGATTTGGTCGCTCTGAGCCGACCCAGATTGTCAGATTTTGAAAATTTCAAGGTTTTGACCCCCGTGCAAGACATACAAACCCCAATTTTGACCTTTTTGACAGATTTAACAGTATTTGGACTCATTTCTTGAAAATGCCTAAGTGTAGCAAAATTTTTAATTTGGGGTACAACAAAATTCAGAGAATTCAAGGCACGAGTTGAGAGCTTGTCCAGAAAAAGGATTAAGGTTCTGAGATAGGTCAATGGAGGGGAGTTCACTTCCAGAGGATTTCTATGAAATCTCTGAGGCAGGGATCAAGAAGGGGTTCTGTGACTCACTAAGAAGAAGTGAAGGTTGCAGTGTTGCAAGGCCAAGTACAAAATCCTTGGAAGACCTCTTCAGCAGCTGAGAACAGAATTGCACAAGACAGTTAATCTGGATTTGACATTGGTAGCTCCGTAAACCTATTTAGAATAGGGTGATGTGGGATGAGGTCGAGGACAGTCCCGGACTCAAGCAAGTTAATAGTGCCGGAAGTGTGCATTGGAAACTGCTCCTCTAAGGCAAGCATTGCAGACAATCTTGGACAAGGAGGTCAGGAGGTTGATGCAAGTACTTGGAGCTCCAGAGGTAGTCACATCATCATGAAGATTTGTTGTAATTTATATTTCTCTGAGAAAGAGAAATATGAGGTGAAAGCCCTTGTAGTGTATATTTCTCTGAGACGGAGAAATATGAGGTGAAAGCCCTTGCAGTGCATATTTCTCTGAGATGGAGAAATATGAGGTGAAAGCGCTTGCAGTGTATATTTCTCCGAGACAGAGAAATATGAGGTGCGAGCCCTTGTTCATCTCTGTGACTGAGATGAGACGTCATGTTGAGAGACTCCATGACGACATCATGTTGAGAGACTCCATGATAAACCGTTGTACTTGTGTTTCTTTCCACACATGGGAGTAGCCATGGTGGACGTCATGTTGAGAGACTCCATGACGACATCACGTTGAGAGACTCCATGATGAACCTTTGAGTTTTCCACAAATGGGTGTAGCCATTGTGAGCATCATGTTGAGAGACTCTATGACATGGATATCTGGAAAGATACCTCCCTAGCTAAGAGGGATTGTTGATGTTATAGCAGTGGGAGATATGTTTCTCTCAAATTTAAAAATGATGGATAAATAATAACGAGGCAAGTCAGACTTGCTATATATAATAATTTTATGAAGAGTTGCCTTGTTTCTTAAAAGAGGCCAACCCAAATGAAGAGTCACCTAGTTTTGTATAAATACAAGGTGATGATCATTCATTTGATCATCAAGTTCATTCATCATAATTCGCATTCCTAGAAGTTCATACTTGAGCAGCATATCATCATCTTGTAGCAGCAGATCACCATTTTGTAGCAGCAGACCGATTTCAAGGAGAAACATATTCATTTGTATTTTTGCATCTAGGAGAGGTGCTATTATTCATTGTATCAAATTCGACATTGTGTTGGGCCTGATTTGTAAGCAGATTTCTGCTCTTATTCCTTCAATATATAAGAGATATATTTGTGTAATGACCCCACACTTAGGTAATTAAATTTTTTCCAACATTTCACTTCAAACATATAAAAGTAACAAGTAACAAAGACATTACAATAAAATTCTTCCTTTCTTTATTGATAAATACATGCAAGTTACAATAAATATTTCCACATGAATTCCATTTTCATTGCAAATATAAATCAGAGTACAAAAGTAAAACAATTACATACATAGCTCGTAAGCTTTTGCACAAATAGTAGTAAGACGGTCCAGGTTCCCTTCCTTTAAAATCTTGGTGTATCTGTCGCCTGTTGTGGAGGAGAAACATCACTAGGGCGTTTTTCCGCCAACCACAGACTATTAATGCGGTCCCTTGCACATCTATCATTTGATAGATGGCTCTCCCTTCGAACGAAGAGATTGGTAGAGTATCCGGCTGCAACAAGCCAACTGAGCATAGTGTTGTGTCTTATACATCTAGAACTTACTATTTCACAATCCTGAACTAGCATGAAGGATCACAATGAACTGACAGTGTAGTCTCAACTATCTCACATCTAAGTGGATGTCGTACATTTCACTACTTTGGCCAAAGTATTCTCATTCAGTACTTCGAATGAAGGTCATCTATCATATACACTACTCAGGGCCGATTTGACTTAAGGCTATCTTACACTACGCGTATGCTTAGTCCTTCACTGGATTGTCAATCATCCCAGACTATCCTACATCAATCTAATCTAAGACAACAAATATAGGTTCAAGTCCTTCACTAGATTATCAATCATCCTAGACCAACCTACGACATTCTAACTTACTAGAAATAATCCAGCTTGACAAGTAATTCATTCTTTCCCTCCTGTTTCGGAAATCTTTATCCTAGGAATTCCTTAGCTTATCTCAGTTAACCTAAAACTCTGAGCTGCTTGAATATACTTTGTCTTCTGTCCTTATTTCGTACCTAGAATATGATAACTAGATTATCCTTATTCTCCATATACGGAGATCATACACACAATGTGAATAACAAATATGTTCTTTTTACTCTTTGCCTTTAAGTATATGCATTCATTAACACACTAGCAATGTGGTTGCATAATTACGCCCTTTTACTCATTTTCTAAAGGTAAATGCATTCATTATGATACCTATATGCATCCAATCAAGCACATATCTTATGTCAAACAATTTCAAAAACAAATGCCAAACAATCTTTTATCTAGCATATTACCTAGATTCAATGTAAGAACAAGTAAAGGAAATTATCATGCCTGATTATGAGCTTTCCTTCAAATGAAGAGATTTTTGTCCACCTTTCAGCACCCCAGCTCAAGCTTTGAAAATTCGGTAGTCTCTTCTCCAGCTACTACCTTTAATACTCAGCTTGTACCACGTTAATGACATAATTTTTACTCATAAATGTCCTCAAAAGATGGATGATTCAACTTGTTGTGGGTTACAGCTGTGCTGAGACAATTACAGTCTGCTGGTAATTGACTGGTAACTTCTCTGTTTGTAGAATAATCTTAGAATAGATAAGATTGCAGATTGTATTTGTAGAGAACAAATTGCAATCTTGATAACTTGAAAAATTGGTGAATTGATAGGAAAAGTGAGCTCCTATTTATAGAGGTCGAATTCTCATGCCATCTTACAGATTTGGCATGAGAATTGACACCACTATCATTTTGATTATGTCAAACTCATGCTGGCAGCATATAAAACCCTTACTCAGCAAAACAAAGATGAGTCGCCCCTTTTTGAAGAAGAATAATTCAAAGACACGTGAAGAAATTGCATAGAATGACACCTACATGCGTTTTCCAGCAAGGGCGCCATTTTTGCAACTTGGCAAGAGTTTAGCCACAATGGAATGAGTCTTAGCTCAACGGCGTCCCAAGTATCCTTGTTTTTAGACATTTTCGCAACCTCCAAAAGTTGTGATTTTGCTTGCTCAGACTTGGTCTTCTTCCCGTGCGCGCATATTTCAGCTGCGCTGAATTTATTTCATTTTAAAAGTTTTGACTATAGCCACATGAAATATTTGAACTTTGGCGTTTTAATTCCCAGCTTATTATGGTGAAAAGAATTCCAATATTTCAAACGCAAAACATAGCTTATTTCCCATGGTAAAATTTATTCGATATTCACCAAATGACTAAAAGTGCTAAGTCTTTTATTCCTCATGGTAAAATTTACTCGATATTTACCAAATGACTTAAAATGCTAAGTCTTTCATTTTTCAAACACCTTCTTTTATTTCCAAATAAATATATAATATTATTTCTCCATAAATTCACTTTATAATATTAACTCTAATTAAAAGATTTAAATCTTTTAATTTTTACACTTTAGTGTTTTTAGAATATTTAAATAAATACATTTATATATTTTATTATATAAATATTATTATAGTTCTTTTAAATATATTAAACATATAAATATTTAAATACCCGAGTATTTAACATACTTATATATTTTAATATAACTATAATAATATTATATATAATTACATATATAAATATATTTATATTTAACAAATATAAATATATATACATATACATATTTAATTGTCGAATACACCAGTCGGCATACTTTCAATATATATATCTATGTATATATGTGTATATATAAATTCCAAGTCAAATATTAATATTTTCACATTATTGGACATACGCTTATAAACATATATATATACTGCAGTATAATCCTCTATGTACACGTATACATATGTATACCATATCGACACATCCGTATGACAAGTCCATTAGCCAATTATGCTTGTATCGATATGTTTATACTTACAGATACATATATATACTATACATGTGTTTATATGCTTACTTTCGACATTCACATCCAAACATGATACCGCCATGATGATCATAATCTCACAATCAAGCACAAGGATAAACTTCACACATAGAAGCAGTCAAGACCTCTACTTGCAAGACATACAAGCTATGGATGACTTACCTTATACTCATACAAAACTGACTTGGTTTACTCAGTCTAAGGTGAGTGTGTGTATGCTCAATCGATTTACTTTACCGATTACCCGACCAAGCTCCTCTCCCGAGTGATATTTCCCCTCCGCCTAGAGGAATGGTTCATGTACTTGCACCCATAGACATACAATCTCGGCAGTTACTTGTTCACAACATTAACAATATACAAAACATCTTAAGTTAGAATATTCACAACTCAAGAACTTGCATGCACCATTAAACAAGAATTACACCAATAGAAGTATCAATCAAATGAGACAATTATTTAAATAGGACACATTCATTTTGATAACAAAAACACGTTTTATTCATCTCAATGATTCAACCATTACAATCAATTGCCCTATGCAAATAGTAGCTATACAATCGGGGTGTAACAATTTGCTTGGTTTTTCTCCCTCGAGTAGGAGGGTTTTCCCAGGGTATCTTGTTGTGTTGCATTTTCTGATTGCTTTCATTTCTGATCCTAAATCTAACAAACAAAACATTCATTTTTCCCATTTTCGATGATTCTATAAGTATTTATCAATTCTTCCTCATAATAAGCAAACATAAGCAATGATCTTGGATTTAGTTGTCCACAAGATGATATGATTTTTCCAACAATAACTTATGCTCAATGTTCTTATAAGTAAATAAAAGAAATCGAGTAATGCAATACTGAGTTCTTACTTTATCCCTAGTCTTTTAAACTGGTTTACAAAGTCTCCAAATCAAGACTATGCAGATCTTTATATGCAATAAGTGGACCTAATGCCAGTTTAATAAATCAATGCTCGGATCAACTAATAAGATGAGTATAAACATATGATTAAAGCATATACTTGAGTTACTCCTCAAGCAAGGCGTATAAATTTGATACTAAGTTTAAATATTTTCTTGTAAAGAAGTCTCATAATTGTCTTCTAAGTTTAAGTATAATCATCATATATCTGTGTTCATACCTAAGTGTGTGTGTGTATATCAGTGTTACAAGACTCGCCTAAACTCGACGAGTACTCGCGAGTCCCGAGGCGGGTGAGGCTGGGCGAGTCAAAAGGACTCGGATGCCGAGTACTCGCCGAGACTCGCCGGACTCGCCGAGTCTCGTGCCTCAGACTCGGGGCATTTTAATTAATTTTTTTAAAAATCTTTTATTTACAATTTTTTTAATTAAATGGTGTGCACCATGGAGGTTTGTGTGGTTTTGAAGGTCTTCATTTGGGCTTGGTGGCGGGGGCTCCGCCCCTCGACCCCGCCCTGTATCGCGACAGGGAGCGCGCCCAGGGCGCTGCCCCGGGACCCTGCGAGGGGCGCTGCCCCTCAAACCCCCGCAAGGGGCGCTGCCCCTTGACCCCGTTGGGGCGTTTCCCCCAAACCCTCATCAAACTATAGGTCTAAGCATGTTATAGGCCAATGATGAATCATGATCATAAAACCTACAAAATACATATCCCCTGTTGCAAATCTTTGCATCTTTCACAGTCAAAGCCATAATCAAGGATTATCTTGTTCCATACATTAGACAACAAAACATGCAATCTTGAAGGCTACAATAAAATTTTAATAATAAATTCCTCACTTGAATATACATACCAATCATTGAGACGCAAGCAAATATCATGGCTACATCATCATCTAGGACCTATCTTAGACACTAGCGCATGACTTGTCGTGATGTTGGGATGAGTAATCCAAGCTCTTCTGAGCCATAGACTTATATTTTTAGTTTTGATATTTGTTTTGATGCCACAGATTTCATATTCCATGTGTTTTGTATACATTTGACAATATTTATATATCTGAATGTGTTATTTCCTTCAGCTAAAATTTGCGTTTATACTTATGTGATCGATAGATGTTTGTGTATAGGATCATAGTAGTTTCTATTTCATGATGTTATTGTGTATTTGAGGTTTATTTACTAAAGGGTGCATGAAACAAGCTTTAAATCCTTAAAAATCTCTAAATTTCTTGGGTTTTTCTATTTGCCGAGTCTTGGGCGAGTCTGGGCTCCGAGTCCGAGTCCGAGTCAAAAATCAGCTTGCCGAGTCCGAGGCGAGTCTGAGTCTTGTAACACTGGTATATATATATATATATATATATATATATATATATATATATATACCTGTAGAAAGAGATGTTCTTTCACTATCACATTTATATACTTTGATTATAAATAATTCAGTTTCACATAACAGCGAGAACTAAAATAAGAAACTTTATAATGATAAATATATATTTATATCTGTATATATGTATATATATCCTATTTACATATATACTGATATGAATATATATACATATAAGTATATATAATTATCTTTGTAAAAGCAACAGTTGGAGATAATAAAGTGTCTTTGCACTCAGTGCAGACAGTTCCCATTTCTAAAATAAATGAATGGCTTGTGAACAACAGCCCAACTGTATACAAATATTTGGAAAGTTTATCTACTTCGGAGATATTGACCTTCACATGGTTGAGGCATTATTGGTTTTTACTAAAAGGTAGACACCTGTTAAAAGTCTATTCAATACTAAGCATATGTTTCTAGTGGTCATAACAGAGGTTCCCAATGCTTGCAAACCTGTGTAATGGTTGAAGAATTAAACGATAAATCCCCATTGATTGCAAACCTAGTTATGGTAAAAAATACCAACAGAAATTCACAATATTCATAGACCTATTCAAGGTCAAATATACTAGCAGATATTCACCATACACATAGACTGTGATGGTTGACATTGTAAATGTAATCAAATCTGATCAAATGGGATCCTAAAAAACACAAGATAAAACTAAGGTCTGAAATTCTGTGTAAGAAAGTTCTAAGTCAAAATGTGATTTCCAGATTTCTTCTCTAAATGCGATTTCAGATTTCTTTTCTAACTGTGAATGTGCTGATTACAGAACATTAATTGATTTCGATGTTTGCATATCAATGAAGGATCCGCCATAAATAAGAGAGGAGACCCATCCCTAAGAGGCACAACTCATGAGAGGATGTGTCTCCACAAGTGGAGGCACGTCCACTCATGGGACGTGTCCCTTAGGGCGCGGCTTATGATAAAGTCGTTTATCATTGTTTTAGTATAACACATATAAACCTTTCTACAAGGTGGCGGATGAGTAAGTAAATTCCAATTGATGAAATGCAGAATATAACATCATATACATAAGTCAAATTTATATGTATGCTCATAAATTTGTTTAAATGTTTTTCCAGAAATATTTCAGCATAAATGATAAACTTTGATCAAGTATGAATGACGATGATGCTTACAGCAATCGTCATTCATATCTGACCGACGCTATCATTCATTAACACTCCCTCTTAGCTAGGGAAGATATTTCAAATCAAAATAAGTAGAGATATCACCTTAACACGTGATAACCAAGACATGGTATGACTTCTCAATATTGTCAAGTCATATGACATTCTTCATAACATATCTTTATTATTCAACACTCCCTCTTTAACTAGGGAGGATAACTTCCAAAAGTGATATCACCTAACTCGTGATATCAGACAATATGGTATGCTTATGAAAGTGTCAAGTCACATGACATTCTCCATAACACATCTTCATTATGGTATGTGCACTGACATCAAGTCACACGATGTCTACCATAATTCATGGCATATCCACGGATATAAATATCCACCATGATTATCTCTTAAGGATCACAATGATCTTCAGATATCAAATCTCATGATATCCATCAGGGTGTCCAAGAGATACTATCATGACATGTCCACAGATATCAAGTCACATGATATCTATCATGATAGTTCATCATTGTAGAGTCGTCACTTTACAATGTCAAATACAAGTGTTCATTATCAAAAAGATCGTCACCTTTCGATAATGTACACAGGGGGAGTAGGCCCATAAAGTCATGGAGTCACACACATGACAAAAGAGTTTACACATTAAACATCTTTATATATTAGTACAATTTATAAACAATTTGTATTTCAAACATAAATAACAAATTACATTTCAACCATACCAAGTTTCTTCCTGAAGTGCTCTACCTTGATCCGGGAGAGAGGCTTGGTGAGAATGTCTGCAGTTTGATCATTTGTACTAATATACTCCAACTGGATCACTTTCCTTTCCACCATATCTCTTACATAATGATAGGGGATCTCAATGTGCTTAGATCTATCATGAAAAACAAGATTCACAGAGAGTTTGATGCAACTCTGATTATCACAATGAATAATTGTAGGATTCAAGGGCTCAGCAAAGAGTCCCACAAGCAATTTAGAAGCCACACTGCTTCTCTTGCTCCCATTGAGGCTGCAATGTATTCAGCTTCCATTGAGCTCTGTGCAACTGAAGATTGTTTTCTGCAAATCCAGGAGATCATAACTGATCCTAAACTGAAGCAACATCCTGATGTGCTTTTTTGATCGGTTACACTTCCAGCCCAATCTGAATCAGAGTACCCATGTAGATCTAGTTGATCATTCTTGTAAAGAAGACCATATCCAATAGTGCCTTGAAGATATCTCAAAATATGTTTCACAACCATTAAGTGAATTTCCTTTGGTTCACACATGAGGTTCACACATGAACTGGCTGAGAACATTTACTGCATAGCAAATATCAGGTCTGGTGTTAACCAGATACATCAAGGATCCAATCATCTGTCTGTAAAGGGTTGGATCTGCACATTTGGATTCTGCTGCTGCTTCTTTCAATTTGAGAAGGTTGGTTTCCATAGGTGTAGACATCGGTCTACAGTCCAACATTCCAAACCTTTTCAGAATGTCAATAGTATACTTCCCTTGATTTAGTATAATGCCTTTTGATTTCTGCCATACTTCCAAACCGAGGAAGTAGTGTAGAATACCCAAGTCTTTAATGTCAAATTCAGAAATTAGATCTTGTTTCCCTTGAGCAATGAGGTGATCTTCTCCTGTTATCAACAGGTCATCAACATATAAAATAATTATAAGCTTATCACCTTTGATTACCTTGAAGTAGAGATTGGAGTCAGCATCATTTTTGGAAAATCCTAATCCCAAGAGATAGCTGTCAATTCTTTCATACCAGACCCTGGGAGCCTGTTTAAGTCCATAGAGAGCTTTCTTCAGCCTGCACACATGTGAGTTAGATTTATGTATCACAAAACCTTCAGGCTATTCCAGATAGACTTCCTCTTCAATGGTTCCATTTAGGAAGGCAATTTTCACATCCATTTGATGGATCTTCCAGCCTTTAGCTGCTGCAATGGCTAATACTGCTCTCACAGATGTGTAACGGGCAACAGGTGCAAATGTTTCTTCATAATCAATGCCTTCCTTTTGAGAAAAACCTCTAGCCACAAAACGTGCTTTATGTTTTTCTATACTGCCATCAGCAACATGCTTGATTTTGAAGAGCCATTTAGAAGAGACAACAAATTTCTCTTTTGGTCTAGGCACTATGTCCCATACATCATTCTTTAGGATGGACTGATATTCCTCTGTCATTGCATCCTTCCAAGCTTGATGTCTGAAGGCTTCTGTAACACTGGCAGGTTCAGAGTTTATGATGTTGTTCATTAAAGCAACATAGCTAGAGAACCGTTTGGGTCTTTTACTCTCCCTGAACGTTCCTTTAGGTGCTGCATGATCCTTTGCTTCTTTGATCATCTTCCTGGCCCAAAGTGGTCTCTTTCTGCCGATGTCATTTGTATCCTCATTTGAAGTGGCAGGAAGTTCATGTGGCATTTCCTCAGGATGCTCCCTCTGAATCTCAAGAGCAGGTTCCATTTCAGGTACTCTGGGGGAATAGGTTTCTGTCTCACTAGAACTTCTTGCCCTCTTGAATGCAATGTCTTTTTCAAAGATGACATCTCTGCTCAACTCAATTTGTTTATGTCCGGGTATGAATATTCTGTATGCTTTGGAGGTTTCACTATAACCCACAAATACTCCCTTCTTTCTAGAAGGTTCTAGTTTGGATCTCTTCTCTTTGGGTACATGAATATAGACAGGACAGCCAAAAATCCTAAGATGACTAATGTCAGGTTTTATGCCGGTAAAGGCTTCTTCAGGAGTTTTGTTATCAAGATGAGAATGAGGACATCTATTTTGAATATAGACAGCAGTCCTAGAGGCTTTTGCCCAAAAGGACGTTTCAATGTTTTGGTCTAGCAACATTGCCTTAGCAGCTTCTACAATGGTTCTATTTTTTCTCTCAGCAACCCCATTCTGTTGAGGGTTGTAGGCAACTGTGAACTCCCTCTTAATTCTAGCACTCATGCAAAATTCTTTAAAAATCTCAGAGGTATGTTCTTTCCCATTGTCTGTCCTTAAGGTTTTTATTTTCTTTCCGGAGAAGTTTTCAGTGAGGGCTTTAAACGCTTTGAACCTTTTGAGGATTTCTATTGACTCTTTACACTTAAAAAAATAGATCTAGGTTTTCCTAGAGAAGTCATCTACAAATATGACATAGTATAGAAATCCTGCTTTAGAAGGTACAAACATGGGTCCACAAAGATCAGAGTGAACCAGTTCTAACACATTAAGGGTTTTACTTAGGCTATTCTGAAAGGATCCCTTAGTATTCTTTCCTAGGGCACAACCTTTACAAGTTCCCTCATGAGATGGTTTTAGCTTGGGTAAGCCTGTAACAAGTTTTTCCATAGAAGGTAGGGCACGGAAATGGAGGTGTCCTAATCTTCTATGCCGGATTTCATTTGTATCAACAGTGTCAAGGGTAAGGGCTTGTTTAACCTCAATGCATAGTTTATAAAGGTACCCTTGTCTTATGCCTATGGTATGGGATTTCTTGATAGTTGAGTTCTTAGGCCATACTAGAACTTTACCATCCATAAATGTAACTCTGTAACCATTGTCTTCAACGACAGAGATGGATATAAGATTTCTCTTTATTCCAGGTACAAATAAGACTCCAGTGAGTTGCAAAGAAATCCCAGATTTCAACTTGATGGAACACGTTCCAACCACTTTTACAGGGTATGCAGAATCATCCCCGATGGTTACTTCTTCATCAGACTTTTCAGTCATGGAGTCCAAGTGTTCTCTGAACCCAATGATGTGTTTGGATGAACCACTATCAATTACCCAATTTTGAGTGTTGTCAGATACTTGACTAGAAAGGGCTGTATAGAACACAAAGTTCTCAATTTTCTTAGGTTCAGCCTCTGGTTCCCTAATAGTTTCTCTCATAAGTGAGTCTAGTTTATTCTGTTTTAGGATCATCATGATTCTAAATTTCCATGATGCAAAGTTATCTGCTGTTGCAAGACGATTTTCAAATTTGTTCACAATTGACATTATGAAGAATGTGATGTGAATTCGATTTTAGAAAATACGAATTTCTGAGCAATCTGATTTTAGATTTGATTTGGATTCACACAACGTGGCTTTGATACCATGTAAATGTAATCAAATTTGATCAAATGGGATCCTATAAAACACAAGATAAAACTAAGGTCTGAAATTCTGTGTAAGAAAGTTCTAAGTCAAAATGTGATTTCCAGATTTCTTCTCTAAATGCGGTTCCAGCTTTCTTTTCTAACTGTGAGTGTGCTGATTGTAGAACATTAATTGATTTCGATGTTTGCATATCAATGAAGGATCCGCCATAAATAAGAGAGGAGACCCGTCCCTAAGAGGCACGAGTCATGAGAGGATGTGTCTCCACAAGTGGAGGCACGTCCACTCATGGGACGTGTCCCTTAGGGCGCGGCTTATGATAAAGTCATTTATCATTGTTTTAGTATAACACATATAAACCTTTCTACAAGGTGGCGGATGAGTAAGTAAATTCCGATTGATGAAATGCAGAATATAACATCATATACATAAGTCGAATTTATATGTATGCTCATAAATTCGTTTAAGTGTTTTTCCAGAAATATTTCAACATAAATGATAAACTTTGATCAAGTATGAATGACGATGATGCTTACAGCAATCGTCATTCATATCTAACCGACGCTATCATTCATTAACAGACATAACTAACAAAGATTCACAATACTCACTGATTTGCATACAATCATAAGATATTAACAAGTAAATACAATACCCAGAGACCCACATGCAACCAAATCACTAGACAACCAATCCATAATCGGACACAAACATTTTACTCTTTTCTGAGCAATAGCAAAGTATAGTTTATAAGTTTGAAAAACTCATAAACACCAAAGCAAATATTCCCAATATTTACAAACTAAAACTAGGTCGATGATCTTGAGCAACTATAAGGGAGAGAAAATCCCTATATATTTGAACAAATACTGTCATAAGACAATAGTGTTACCAATGTGTGGTAATAGCAGACCTACATTGGCCGAAATGAAAATATACTCGTACATATAAGCCATGCCACAAAACAGAGATATGTATTACTTATGCATTACACAGTGATATTCACTATTCTATTACTAATTTTGAAAACAATAATCTCTCCAAGAATCCTTTTAGTTTGCATGTTTATAACCTAAACAATAGAAAGCCAAAGGCTTAAAACAACAACATACCGAAATCCTTAGACAAAATTTTCAAAGTTGATAGAGTTCTTTACTTCTCCCCCCTTGCCACCGCCTCCTTCCTCTTTTGTTATATTCCCCAAAACCCTCGAGTTTCTCCTGCAATATCTCTAAGCTGCCACCACTTCCACTTTGCGAACTTCGTTGGAGTCTTTAAGACTCTCTTAACTTCACATCATGTAAAGTAAATGTGTTCAATGCAATTCTTATTCTCCACTATGGAGTTTAATTGCTCAACGAGCTCAAATTCTATTTTAATTAAAACAATATAATAATTAATAGTATCTATGCACACACACACATATATAATTATCTATGTATGTATATATATTTTATTTAATATTTTTCATAAATGAATAATTATGCAATTCTCTTTGGATGAAATCCTATCAAGCTAAGGTCACATTGACAAGAAAATATGCAAGATGAGAAGTCAATGTCAACTACCAAGGCAACATGACAAAATGAGATAGAGAACAGTCAAACAAAAAAACTAATACGATGTTATGACACAAGGTACCATCTCACCTACTACTCAAGGTGAATATCAAAACGATATATGCAACAAGACACTATTTTGTGTGTGTGAGTTCTCAGAGTCATGGTGCACTTGTCATTTTTCTTGTTCTACTTCCATCTCTCTGGGGATGCTCTCCCTCTTTGTCCGGGAGGGGAAACTAGTTTCCTACATCCACCTCATTTAAGCAGCAAGGTAGTTAGTCTATTAACCGAAGTTTCTTAATATAAATCATTCATTGATAATCATCATAAAGATAATAAAATCACATCTATATCTTTTAATCAATATCTAATTGATATTTTCATTTAGCACATCATAAATAAAATAGAACTATCTTAGTGTGAATATCGACAAATCATAGTTTTGATAACATGATTGAAAATGCATAACATTGTTTAAGTTAAAATAACGCAATTTAAACTAGTCCAAAAATGGGGTGTGACATCTCCTCCCCCTTAAAGATCATCGTCCTCAATGATTTATTCAACTAGAGTTAAACAGAGAACAATAGTTTTTCCTATAAATTAACTTAGTTAAACAAATGAGGAAATCTATGGTGGAACTCTTCATAGTCTTCCTAGGTGGCATTATCCTCCAAATATTGGTCCAATTGGACCTTGCACTGAGTGACTTCTCTGTTATGCAAGTAGAGCTTGTGAACCTTGAGCACTCTTAGAGGCTTGATCGTGACCACTCCTAGATCTAGAACTTGAAGAGCATTTCAATCAAGAATATGATTAAAACTAGATACTTACCTTTGTAATAAGATACATGAAAGACATTATGCATACAAGCAAGAGTAGGTGGTAGAGCTAGTTTGTAAGCAACTAGGTTGATTACTTCTAGAATCTTGAATGGACCGACATATTTAGGTGCTGATTTGGCTGACTTGCCAAACTTTATCGAGCTCTTTTGAGGTTTGATTCTTAAATAAAACTTTATTTCCAACTAAAAACTGTTGTGGAGTATGCTTGGGATCAACATAACTCTTTTGTCTATCATTTGCTTCCGCTAATCTCTTTCGAAGCAGGTGGTGGAGCTAGTCTATAAGCAACTAGGTAGATTACATTTAGGATTTCGAATGGACACACATATCTAAGTGCTAGTCGGGCTGACTTGCCAAACTTTATCGAGCTCTTCTGAGGTTTGACTCTTAATATAACTTTATTTCCAACAAAAAACTATCGTGGAGTACACTTGGGATCAACATAACTCTTTTGTCTATCATTTGCTTCTGCTAATCTCTATCAGATTAGTTTTACTTGCTCCTCCCTTTCCATTAGCATTTTTGGCCCAAGGTTAATCCTATCTTCTAGTTTATCCCAACTTATAGGAGTTCGACACTTCCTACCATTTAATGCTTCAAAAGGAGCCATTTTCATAGCAGAATGATGAGAGTTATTGTAAGCAAACTCGACTAATGGAAGGTACTCCTCCCACTTGTACTACCGATCCATGCAATACATCCTCAACAGATCTAGCATTTGATTTACTCTTTCTATTTGACCATTTGTTTTCAAATGATAGGTTGAACATATATTCAATTGAATTCCCAGTGTTGAAAACAAGGTTTGCCAAAACCTTGAAGTCATCTGCATGTTTCTTTCTGAGATAATCTTCTCAAAAACTCTATGTAATCTGAAAATTTCTTGTACAAACCTTATAATGGAAGGTACTCCTCCCACTTGTACTACTGATCCATATAATACATCCTCACCAGATCTAGCATTTGATTTACTCTTTCTATTTGACCATTTGTTTTCAAATGATAGGTTGAACGTATATTCAATTGAATTCCCAGTGTTGAAAACAAGGTTTGCCAAAACCTTGAAATCATCTACATGTTTCTTTCTGAGATAATCTTCTCAAAAACTCAATGTAATCTGAAAATTTCTTGTACAAACCTTCTTGCTAAGATAGATGCTCCATCGGTGAGGTTTCTTGGAGTAAAATGAGCTACTTTCCTAAGTTTATCCACAACTACAAGAATTGTGTCTTGATGGTTTCTTGACATAGGTAAACCCTAGACGAAGTCCATACAAATAACCTGCCATTTCCATTTGGAAATATCATGAGGGTAGAACAATCTTGCTAGATGTTGATGCTCAACCTTGACTCACTGACACTCTAAACATCTAGCTACAAATCTTGGAGCATCCTGTTTCATACCTTTCCAAAAATAAAGTGGCTTCTTGTTACTCTTGGATGACTTGAATAAGGAGCAAAGTTTGGTTGCTCTCTAGATTTTGGCAAAGCTTAATTTTGACATGCAAAATGTTCCTTCAAGGCGCTAGAACATCCAAAATTCATCTCCCATCTACTCTCTTTCCTTTTAGAACACCATTAATGTATTTTCAATATCCGTCGAATACGAGATCAAATTCGATGGCGCTCATCTATGCCTCAGTTATTGTTGCAAGACCCGAAGGTTAACATGCCATCTCTAAGTCATTGTTTCAGCAGATTTTTCATGTGATTTCCTTGTCCCTACATACAAATCTGCACACCATTAATGATCAAAGGTCATGCTAGTTGAAGACCAAAGGCCTCCCATACTTCTTGGGAATGCAAAAACATAGTTCAAGGCAGATTCATTTTTAAAATATGAGAAAAACCATGACAGGAAGGTATAGGCACCCCCTACAGTAGCTAAAATTGTGGATTTCCATGATTCTTGGCCAAGTGTGCATGTTTCCTTCCAAGATTTGACATGCGTTTGGTATAAAAGCTTCATTTTTCATTATTCAAAAGGAGGATAACATCGAATTGGAGAAGACTGTAGTAGGGGCAAAAAACTTACATAGTATAACCAGAGAGTTCATAGTTTTCAGGTCTGGGTATTATAATTTTCTATTGTAATGATATGTATTTGTCCCAAATTTGTAATAAGCACTTGTAACTTTTGTAGACCAAATGATTAATGGCAAAATCAACCTTCATTGAGTGTTTCCATGTGTATGGTGTGCATTTTTTTATATGTGTTGTTTAGTTGGCTAGCTAGATGATTATAAAATCCTTGCAAAGATTTTGCAAGGTATCTTTTCAAAACAATAAAGAAAATGTATGGGTATGCTCATGGATTACTAAGTAGACTCAATGTTCTACAACTATCAATTGTTTTATGAATGTATGTGTAGAGCCCAGCTTGCTTGTGCATTTTGAAAGGCATAGTCTTTTGTGGTGTCTTGATTAAGGTATCACCTTGCTTTTAGTTATTGCATATTTTGTATGAATTTAGAGACTTTGTTGGCCAACTGGGTAAAGGCACTGGTTTGTTATTGGTTCCTTCTCCTCGTCATCCTCTACATGCTCAAAACAAATCCATACAAACATCTTTTTAATTTTATCTTTTCTAGTGTGTTCCAACTGCCATGTTTGAATGTACGTAACATTGTAAACAGTTATAATAAAACACATTCCACATTCATTGACCTTTATGTGGTAGATCATCTATTCTAATAAGGTGATTAACTTTGAGTCTCCCAAACCAACATATAGGCACGAAGTGACAACCAAAATGTAATGTCCCCAATTTCCAAGTAGTCACCACGGAGTCAATTTAATTAATTAAATATTAAATTGTCCTGAAATTATATCTTGGATGTTTATATTTAATTAATTAATTAATTGTTAAAGTGACTTTAATAAATGCGGTGCTCAAATATTTAATAAAAGTCACTTTACAAATGCAAAATATTTAATAAGGTGGTGAAGTATAAAAAGGGGAAAAGGAAATGAATTAATCATCTTGTAAAAACTATTATCGAGGAGGAATTTGGAGAGCTTCTATTACTTGGCTAGTTGCATGAAGAGAAAACCTTGGCTAAAGAGGATGGGATATAATTCATGCTATGAGGACATGGCTTGGTTCCAGTATGGGGGATAAATGATGAGACAATGATAATGTCTCATATATCACTTGAGAGATTGTGCGTTTCTACTAAAGGCAATTGTATTTGTGGACTAATTGCAGAGCTAACTGACTTTAACTATTATAAATAGAATATAAGATGTGTTTGCTTTCTTATTTCTTCTTCATAGATGCATGCCCAAAAAATGGTTCAAACTCCTTTTTGTAGATATTCCTATTTTTATGGTGAATGTGGGACTTGAATGTAGCAATTGTTGATGTTATTGCAGCTGTGGTCTGCACTTCATCCGCACAAAGAACACATGAATTAAATGAATAGCCTTCGGCTATTTAATTCATGTTCCCAATATCTAATTAAAGCAAAGGGCCGACCCTATATTGATTCGCATAATTCTCTTATTGATTGTGCCGACTTCAAGATATATTAAATGTTTATCTTTTATTATGTATTCCAAGAAAGGCCGACCTAAGTCAAGAGGCGCCTAATGATGTATATATACAAGGTCACCTTGTCATTGTAATCATTCCATCAAGCAAGTTCGCATTTATCATTAAGAGCAGAATTCACATTTGCAGCAGCAGTCCGATTTCAAGGAAGAAGATATTCATTTGTATCTTGTGTATCTAGAGGAGGTGCGACCTCATTACATTCTTTATTGGCCATTGCTGGGCCTGAGTTGTAAGCAGATTTCTGCTAGTTGTTCTACATTATAGAAGAGATCATTTGCTAGGTTTTTCTCCCTCAAGAGGAGGGTTTTCCCAGGGTATCTTGTTGTGTTCATTGTCTTATATGTTGCAATTCTATTGAGTTCTTTATTGTCTAATCTGATCTAAGAAACACTAACATGGTATCAGAGCGGGTGTGAAAAAGATCGTGATCAGATTCAGATCTGTTAGTTTGCAACTCTCATTATCTTTTTCTTTTCAGTCTATCTTCTAAATTTCTCAAGATGGTGAACGGTCTGAAAATCGAGGATAGACTCGAAGGGATCTCGAACTACACATCATGGAGGTTCAGGTTCATGCTAACTTTGGAAGAGAATGATTTGGCTGAGTTTGTGAAAACAAAAGTTCCCGAACCTGAGGGGGAAGAAGAGAAGCTGCAATGGAGAAAGAAAGACACTAGGGCAAAGAAAGTATTGGTTGATTCCGTCAAGGATCATATTGTACCAATTGTCTTCAAGTTGGATACAGCAAGAGAGATGTTTACAACCTTGGAAGAGATGTACGAAATCAACAACACCAGTCGAGCCCTTGCACTGAAGCAACAACTTCATCATGTGAAAATGGCGAAAGGAGAATCTGTTATTACATACTTCATGAGGATTTCAGAGATAAAAGATCAGCTCTCCACTATTGGTCACATGATTGATGATAAAGAACTGACTATGCTTGCTCTCAATGGTCTTCCGCTTTCATGGGAGGCGTTCATTCAAGGAATCAGTGCAAGATTTGAACTTCCCAAGTTTGATCGATTGAGGATTGACTGCATTCAAGAGGAGTCAAGACTAACAGCAAGAGGAATTGGTCAAAGCTCAAAGAATGAAGAATTACAAGTTCTTGCCTCTCATTCATCAAACAAAGGAAAAGGCCTTAAGAAAGGATTCTTCAAGAGGAATCGAGAAGATGGAAATGATGATGCTCCTACCTTCAAAAGGAAACGAGACATGTCCAAGATTCAATGTTTTCGTTGTGATAAGTATGGTCACTTTGCGAGGGTTTGCCCTCAACGACCTAAGCTTCAAGTTGCCACTGCAGATGTTGAAGAAGTCGCTCCACAAAAGGACTCCAGTGATTATTTGTTTTATTCAGCCTTGTCTAGCAATGTTTCTACTGACTCTAACACTTGGCTGATTGATAGTGGTGCTTCTAGGCACATCACCGGTTTCGGGGGTCACCTTTCAAACTTAGTGGAAAGCAACTCTAGTGATCAAGTTGTTATTGGAGATGATGCTAGATATTTTGTAAAAGGGATTGGAAATTCCACTCTTCACTCGGATTCTGGGATTTCTTTGGAGTTGAATGATGTACTGTTTGTGCCAGGGATAAAGAGGAACCTTGTTTCAATTTCAGCATTAGAAGACAAGGGTTATCAAGTTGCCTTCTCTAAAGGCAAAGAACTCCAGCTTCAAAACTACTCAAGTGATTGGAGTTAGACATGAATGTCTTTTCAGGCTGTGCACTCGTCCTCTTCAAGCGCTTGTGCATAATAGTACCAGCATGTGTGATCTTTGGCATCAAAGATTGGCTCACATTCACTTTCGTGCTCTACCTATCATGGAGAAGATGGTCACCGGTCTTCCGAAATTCGATCAAGAACATGAAGGTACATGCAAGGGATGTGCCCTAGGCAAGAACACAAAAGGTACGTTTCATTCCAGTGAAAGTAGATCTAAATGTATTCTTGATCTCATTCATTCTGATTTGTGTGGTCCAATGTCTATTGCATCATCTAGTGGTTTCTTGTATTATATTATTTTCATTGATGATTACTCTAGAAAGACTTGGATTTATTTCTTGAGATCTAAAGAATCAGAAGAAGTATTAGAAAGATTCAGAGAATTCAAAGCACAGATTGAAAATCTGTCTGGGAAAAGGATCAAGGTATTGAGATCTGATAATGGTGGAGAATACACCTCTGGCACCTTTCGAGACTTTTGTATTGAAGCAGGGATTAAGAGGGAGTTCAGTGTTCCCTATAATCCTCAACAAAATGGTATTGCTGAAAGGAAGAATAGGTCTATTGTGGAAGCAGTGAAAGCTATGATCCATGATCAAGACTTACAAATCTCTCTTTGGGCTGAAGCATCAAGAACAGCCGTCTATGTTCAAAATAGGAGTCCCCACAAGATCTTAGGGAATAAAACTCCTGAAGAAGCATTCTCAGGCGTGAAGCTTGAAGTTAGTCATTTGAGGATCTTTGGCTGTCCAGTCTATGTTCATATTCCAAAGGAAAAGAGAACAAAGCTAGAGCCTTCTGGGAAGAAAGGAATTCTTGTAGGCTACAGTGAGACATCAAAAGCTTACAGGATATGCATTCCAGGACAGAAGTCTATTGAGATTAGTAGAGATGTCACATTTGAGGAAGATGTTACTTACAAAAGATCCAAAGGCACTCCTATGGAGATTGATGAAGAAGAACCTCCTCAAGATATGGAAGTTGACCATATTCCAGAGAACCTAAACGAGGATACAGAATCTAAAGAAGATATTGATCCAGCTGAGCCTTTGGATCCTACTGATGGGCCTCTAGACATTGTGATTGGAAAGAAAAGACCTCTTTGGGCTCGTAGGACAATGCAGGAAGCAGAAAGTTTTGCAGCTCCAAGAGGAGCTTTCAGAGAAAGCAAGAGACCTCACAAGTTCTCTAGTTATGTCGCCTTGATGAGTCAGATTATTGGGTCAGAACCTTCAAATGTTGAAGAAGCTTCTAGTCAACAAGTATGGAAGGATGCCATGACTGAGGAGTATCAGTCCATACTTAAGAACAATGTTTGGGATATAGTTCCTAGACCCAAAGACAAATCTGTGGTGTCTTCTAAGTGGCTCTTCAAGATCAAGCATGCAGCTGATGGGAGCATTGAGAAACACAAGGCTAGATTTGTGGCTAGAGGGTTCTCACAAAAAGAGGGAGTTGACTATGAAGAAACTTTTGCTCCTGTGGCTCGATACACGTCTGTTAGAACCATCATTGCTATTGCTGCATCTAGAGGATGGAAGATTCACCAAATGGATGTAAAGACAGCTTTTCTGAATGGCATAATAGAAGAAGAGGTTTACATTGAGCAACCAGAAGGATTTGAGGTGCATGGGAAAGAGTCTCATGTCTGCAAGCTGAAGAAGGCCTTGTATGGTCTTAAACAAGCTCCTCGTGCTTGGTATGAAAGAATTGATCAGTATCTTTCAAGTCTGGGTTTCTCAAAGAATGATGCAGATTCTAACCTCTACTTCAAAGTAGTAAATGGTGAAGCATTGATTTTGGTTTTATATGTTGATGACTTGATCATTACTGGTGAAGAACATCTAATTCTAAAATGCAAGAAGGAATTAGCTTCAGAGTTTGAGATGAAGAATCTAGGTCTTATGCATTACTTTCTTGGCTTAGAAGTTTGGCAAAAGCCAGATGAGATGATTCTAAGTCAAGGCAAGTATACTGTTGACATTCTCAAAAGGTTTGGTATGATTGACTGCAAACCTATGTCTACACCCATGGAGACTAATCTAGATAAGTTGAAAGAAGCTGCAGCTAGTTCAGAACCAGTGGATTCTACGATGTATAGACAGTTGATTGGTTCGTTGATGTATCTAGTTAACACTAGACCTGATATCTGCTATGCAGTGAGTGCACTTAGCTAGTTTATGTGTGAACCAAAGCAAATACATCTTGTAGCAGCTAAACATATCTTGAGATATTTATGTGGCACAATTGGATATGGGTTGAGATATTCTTCAAACGTGGATTTGGAGCTGCATGGTTTTACTGATTCTGATTGGGCAAGATGTGTCTCAGATCGGAAAAGTACCTCTGGTTGTTGCTTCAGTTTGGGGACTGCTATGATCTCTTGGTGTAGCAAGAAACAGTCTTCAGTGGCCTTGAGTACAACTGAAGCAGAGTATATAGCAGCTTGTGTGGCAGCTCGTGAGGCAGTGTGGCTTCGTAAGCTCCTTGCAGGATTGTTTGGACAATCAATGGAGCCTACTATTATACACTGTGATAATCAAAGCTGTGTGAAGCTTTCTGTCAATCCTGTGTTTCATGACAGAACAAAACATGTTGAGATCAAGTACCACTATATTAGAGATATGGTGCAAAGGAAAGCTATACAGTTGAGGTATATCAGCACTGAAGAGCAAACGGCAGACATTCTCACCAAGCCTCTCGCCAGGATTAAGTTTGTGTACTTCCGAGAGAAACTTGGTATGGTGGAGAATGCAGCCTTGACTGAGAAAGAGTCTCAGTAATCAGTGATCCTTGATTGATAATGCAATTCTCTGTTGAGAGAGAGTTGAGGTGCAAGCCCTTGATAATACAATTCTCTGTTGAGAGAGAGTTGAGGTGTAAGCCCTTGATAATGCAATTCTCTGATGAGAGAGAGTTGAGGTGAAAGCCCTTGTTTCCACCCTCTGGGAGAAGCTATGGTGGATGTCATGTGTGTGACTCCATGACAACATCACGTGAGGGAATCCGTGATGACTTTATACCATCTATGGGAGTAGCCATAATGGTTAATATCACGTTGAGGTGATATTCTATTTTGTTTTCATTCTAATATGATGTGTCTTGTGCAGATGGAAGTTCATCCCTAGCTGAGAGGGAGTGTTGATGTTATTGCAGCTGTGGTCTGCACTTCATCCGCACAAAGAACACATGAATTAAATGAATAGCCTTCGGCTATTTAATTCATGTTCCCAATATCTAATTAAAGCAAAGGGCCGACCCTATATTGATTCGCATAATTCTCTTATTGATTGTGCTGACTTCAAGATATATTAAATGTTTATCTTTTATTATGTATTCCAAGAAAGGCCGACCTAAGTCAAGAGGCGCCTAATGATGTATATATACAAGGTCACCTTGTCATTGTAATCATTCCATCAAGCAAGTTCTCATTTATCATTAAGAGCAAAATTCGCATTTGCAGCAGCAGTCCGATTTCAAGGAAGAAGATATTCATTTGTATCTTGTGTATCTAGGAGAGGTGCGACCTCATTACATTCTTTATTGGCCATTGCTGGGCCTGAGTTGTAAGCAGATTTTTGCTAGTTGTTCTACATTATAGAAGAGATCATTTGCTGGGTTTTTCTCCCTCAAGAGGAGGGTTTTCCCAGGGTATCTTGTTGTGTTCATTGTCTTATATGTTGCAATTCTATTGAGTTCTTTATTGTCTAATCTGATCTAAGAAACACTAACAACAATATTGTCTGGAGCTAAAAAGGGACAACTTATAAGCATGCTGGGACTATCATAATCAGCTCTAGAATGAGCAAAACTGGCCTTGGAGTTAAACTCAGCTAGCTCTAGACTAAACTTTGGCGATTCTAGAACATGTAGCATCACGACTCCACAGTTTAAAATAGCAAAGCATCACTTATTCCTTGATTTGTTGCGACTAAATTTGAGGAGTCTTGAGTCAACCACTTGCCCTTCTAAATCGTGCATGTAGTTGTTGAATGAACTTCCACTTACCAAGCTAAACATGTCTTGTTGCATGTGTTGTTCTTCACGGATTTTACGGAATTTGCCTCTTTAGTCTAGAATGACTGAAACATTAAACTTGCAAACTTTCCTAAAATGTCTGGAGCACTCCAATTAGGGTATGTGAAAGATACCCTCTCAATTTTTTTTGATTTTTCAATGACAATTACAATGTAATCAAGCACATGTTAAGGTTAGTTGTAAACCAAAATGATGCAGAAAAGAACTCTAACCAAGAATGCACCCTAAAACCACTTAAGGAGGAGGGGCGGGCATATGGTCAAAAGATCCCTAGGATCTAGTTAATCAATAACTGAAATGATTACAATTGAATGAGAGGAATTAAACTCAACACCAAGAATGTGCACACAAGATCCCTTAGAAGGCGAGGTGCTAACATATGGTGGAGTGGTAATAACAAATTTGAAAGTACTTAGGCAGATAACCAGCCATGAGAGAATTTGCACTCTTCCACTAAAACAGTGGGGGGAAAGAAATTACAAATAAATGATTCATCCGCTGCGGCAAGCATCGACTCGAGAGTGGGGATTCACCACTTGACAGTGGGTATAAGAAAGATTAACAATTCATTTCTCCACACTGGTGGTATACCATCCAAGAGTGCTTAATGTGAAATTAAGAAATCAATGCAGCAATAATAAATTGGAACAGTACTACTGTTTATAGTTTTTACAAATAGGAAAGAGTTGCAAATTACAAGAGTTTTACAATGATTTCAAAGCACCAAGATATAGGATGATTTCACGTTAGATATCAACAAAAATTGATGAAGAAAGACTGGAAATGCAAACTGAAATAAAGTTTGATATAGAAATCTGCAATTCTGGAAATGAATTATCAGCAACTGCAAAATCAATCAAACGCTCATAACTTCACCAAATTACCTCTGATTGGACAGAAATCTTTTGCAAATGACCTCTAAAAGTATGGTGTCCAAGAACCAATCAGAAAACAACATCAAATCCTTCACATTTATTTGGCTCAAATCCCAATGCCACAAAGAAAAGTACGACCCTCCTTGAGGGGCGATTTTAGCATTAAAAATCAGATACTCCAAATTAAAATTTGCAAATTCATGCAGATGGTCGCCAATATCATAGAATTCAGTTGATCAATTACCCATTAGCAAATAAAAATCACCATGAGTGTTGCAAGTGAAATCGACTTTCAGCCATGTCTGCAACAACTCCAAAATTGAAAATTATCATCAAAACTTAAATTATAAAGCTCAATCTGCTAGTTTGGATGAGAAGCAGCAATAAAAACCAACTAGGTGTTATCTTTCAAACTCGAAATTGGATTGTAACTAGGAGGTCAGCATCCCTCAAAGTGAAAATCAAGTTGTCATTTCGACAGCATAGCAATAGCATAAAACATTGGATACCAAATGCTATAGCAAAGCTTCATCTTTATAGAAAATGGGATGACTCTTCAGATTCCAGGCAAGGGATGCCCCAATAGACATTTGAATTATTTTCAAATTCCAAAAATATAAAACTCCCTCAAAAAGGCTTCCAACGTCAAGGCATAAGATCTTCATTAAATGTTTCTTTAATTAATTCCTTAATGAAGGCGCCCCCCTTCATGGCCACTTCTTAACACAACTTAAAGTTAGTTCACTAGGCCAAGGGGTCAACTGAAAAACATAACATTAATGCCTTTAATTTAACTTTTTCACCAAATAAAACTTTTAAGCCAGAACTGAGAAACACCTTATTGCTCCAACTGAAGAGGAACTTAACTGAAGAGCTGACAATAATGATACTGTCAAAAATAGAATTTACTATATATAGTAAATTCCGAGAAATACCACAAAACCTCCAATAATGGAAACCCTAATTTACCTCAACAAGCCTACGAGCCTTCAGAATAGGCTGATGAGTAACTGAACTGGTTATTGATGAGAAGGGGACATTACAGTCTGCCCTCCTCGAGATTGCTTGTCTTCAAGCAACCACAAAGTTGAATGCTGCAGGATGTGTTCACCTTCCCATGTTGCATCCTCAATGGGCAAGTTCCTCCATTTTACTAAATACTCTTTGATTGTTCTCCTCCTCAAAGAGCGTTCTCTAATATCAAGAATCTCCTCTGGAATCAACACCAATTGATCTTCCTCATCTAATGGAGGTAACTCTGAAGTAGTCACCACATTGTGCCCAAGTGCCTTCTTGAGGTGAGACACATGAAAAACGTTATGCACTCTGTTGGTAGCTGGAAGCTCCAACTCATAAGCCACCTCACCAATCCTCTTGGTGACTTTGAATGGCCCATAAAAATGTGGCTTTAACTTTTCCGCACCCCTCATCTTGAGAGAAGACTGTATATAGGGCTGGAGTCTCAAATAAACCATATCCCCTACTGCAAAGGATCTTTCAACACACTGCTGATCAGCGTATAACTTTTGTTGATTTTGAGCTTGTTGCAGATTTCCCTTTAATGATTTCAGGATGTCTTGGTTCTGCTATAACATATCCTTGGCCTATGGAGCTCTACTATCACCAAACACCAAATCTACAAAGTTAGGAGCATCATAACTATAAAAAGCCATGAAAGGAGACATCTTAATTGACATATGATAGGAAGAATTATAAAAAAACTCTCCCAATTGAAGTCACTTGACCCAAGTTCTTTGCTGCCCTGAAACATAATTTTTGAGGTAGCCTTCTAACCATTTGTTGACAATCTCGTATTGCTCATCCGTTTGTGGGTGATAACTAGTGCTTGGGGTGAGCACTGTTCCACTCAATCTGAAGATCTCCTGCCAAAAAGCACCTATGAACTTGTTGTCCCTATCACTGACAATGGTTTTAGGCAAACCATGCAAACGGAAAACTTCTCTAAAAAACAACTCAGCTACTTGAGCTGCTGTAAATGAAGTAGTAATAGCATAAAAATGAGCAAATTTAGTTAATCTATCCACTACGACATAAATACAATCACGTCCTTGCACCTTGGTAAACCAGTGATGAAATTCATAGCAATGCTCTCCCATTTCTGATTCGAAATTGTTATGGGTTGCAACAAACCAGCTGGAAATGAATGTTCATTTTTGTTCTTTTGACAAATAGAACATTCTCTTATGTAATTCATGACCTCTTCCTTCATCCCTTTTCCAAGCAAACCTTTCTCTAATCTACTTATAAGTCTTGAACATGCCTTGATGACCAGCAAGAGGACATCATGAAAGGATTGTAAAATCTCCTTTTTAAGCTTAGATTTAGGTACTAAGAAGATTCTACCCTTATAGAGGACCAACCCATCAACCAGCTTATACTTTTCATCATCCAAATGACCTTCTACAATGCTGGTTGAAATCGGATTTTTTGCATAATCAGCAGCAATTAACTCTTTCCAATCAGCTGAAAGCTCACAAAGTGACTGCAAGTGAGGTCTTCTGGATAAAGCATCTGCAACTATATTGTTCTTTCCTTTGACATACTCAATATCAAAGTTATAGGCTTGAAGTTTACTTACCCATTTTTGTTGCCTTTCATTCAAATCTTTTTGGCGCATGAAATGTTTAAGACTATTATGATCAGTCTTAACCACAAATTTACTTCCCACCAAGTATTGACAGAATTTAGACAAAGCATGCATAATGGCAAGCATCTCTTTGTCATAAATTGAGTATAACCTTTCTGCTCCTCTCAATTTTCTGCTCTCAAAGACAATAGGGTGTTTGTCTTGCATGAGAACAACTCCCACTCCTTCACCTGAAGCATCACATTGCAATTCAAATGGTTTCTTGAAATTAGGTACAGCCAATATTGGACATGAGCTCATGATCTGCTTGAATTTATCAAAGACTCCTTGTGCCTTATCTGTCCATAGGAAAGCTCCTTTCTTGGTAAGATCTGTAAGGGGGGCTGCCATGTGAGAATACCCCTTAACAAACCTTCTATAAAAACCACACATGCCCAAAAATCCCTTCAAGTGAGTCACGTTCTTTGGAGGTGGTCAATCAATGATGGATCTAATCTTCTTAGGATCAACTTTGACCCCCTTAGAATTGATAATATGGCCGAGATAGAGAAGCTCTGTCATCCCGAACTCACATTTTGATTCTTTGGCAAACAAACATTTTGCTTCTAAAATACTAAGCAGTTTTTCCAAGTGCTAAAGATGCTCCTCCCAAGACTTGCTGAAAATAAGAATGTCATCAAAGAAGATAAGAACAAACTTCCTCAACTGCTACCTGAAAATCTTGTTCATACAAGATTGGAATGTTGTTGGAGCATTTGTCAAATTGAATGGCATGACAAGGAATTCAAGATGCCCATAGTGGCATCTAAAAGTAATCTTCTCAATATCCGCTTCTCTCATCCTGATTTGGTGGTAACCGGATCGAAGATCAATCTTCAAGAAATACATAGCCCCATGGAGCTCATCAATAAGCTCATCTATCCTAGGAATAGTATGTCTATTCTTGATGGTCTTCTAATTCAATGCACGATAATCAACACACATACGTATTGTGCTATCCTTCTTTTTAACCAACACCACTGCTGAAGCAAAAGGGCTTTTGCTTGGCCAAATGAACCCTACCTCCAAAAGCTCCTTGATGGTCCTTTCTATCTCATCTTTTTGCTTCTTCGGATATTGGTATGGAGTAGTGATAACCGGCTTTGCACCCTCTTCTAACTCAATCACATGCTCACACCCCCTTTCAGGAGGTCTCCCAGGAGGTAAATCACCAAAGACTGTGCTCTTCTTAGTAAGCAAGGCTTGAATATCAGGGGAATATTGTCTTTTCTCAACTACCGGATCAGCTGGTAGGATCATACATTTTGTTGCCCATTCAACTTGATCATGACGGATCAGCCTTTCCATTCTTTTCAAAGACACAATTCGAGGGCCTCCATTAGACATCCCTCTCAAAACAACCTTCCTTCCTTCAGCTTGGAATTTCAATTCCATAGTTTGCAAATTGAAGGTGATCTCTCCAAGAGATCGCAGCCATTGTATTCCCAAAACAGCATCGATATCACCAATGCCAACAACATAAAAATCATCTTTTATCTCATAATTTCCCAATTGCATGGAAAGATTGGGAATTTTCTTTGTGCATGATATGGTAAAACCATCTGCTACCATTACCTTGAATCCCTCAAACTCTTCAGTCTTTAAACCCCTTTTGACAACTAGTCCTTCATCAATAAAATTATGAGTTGCTCCTGTGTCAATTAGAGCAACAATCTGTTGAGATCCAACCACTCCACGAACCCGAAATGATTCATTTTTTTGAAAACTAGATAGTTGTGCAAAGGCACTACCATCTCCCATCTCTGGCTTCTCTTCTGGAGCTTCTTCCTCATCACCACTTGTTGATTCGTATTGTTGTTCCAACAAATCAGATTCTGATCCATAATTAGAATAGCCCTCCATTCGATGTGCTTTGCCTTTCCCATAGCAATGGTGACCCTTTGACCAAGGTTCACGACATGTGTAGCAAACTCCTTTTCTAAGCTGATCACGAAGTTCATCTGACATCTTTTGGGGATACTTATTGGGCTGACTTGGAGGAAACTTTTTCTTATCCTTCTTGAAAGGTTTAGACTGAAATTTTGGCCTTAGAGCAGCCAACTCCATGCTCCTTGCCTTCTTGATTGCTTCATCCAAGATCGGTGGATCAAAAGCTTTGACCCATCCCTTCAAAGGCTCCATTAATTCTTTAGAAAATAGTACCACAAGTCTTCTCTCAGTAATGTTGGGTACCATTACTGACAATCTTTGGAAATCAGCCACATAATTTTCTAAAGATCCTTGTTGCTTCAGTTGCGCCAATTCTCAGAATCTCAACTCAGGATTTTTGGTATCAAATCGTTCAATCAGCTTATTGGTAAATTCTTCATAGGTGTGGATGAGGTTATGGCCAAGAGTGACCAAACCATGAGTCCACCATTCATGGGCCACTCCGTCCAAATGCAATGTGGCAAATTTTATTGCATCTTCTTCCGGCATTGGTCTAAGTGAAAGATAGTTATCCAACTTCTGCACCCATGCTCTGGCTGTACACTTGTTACTACCATCAAAATGGTCCAAAGTTATTTTTCCCAAAGCTTGTTGAAAATCATTTCTATGATTCATTGGAGGATGGTGTTCATTCCTTACACCATTTTTTCTACTCCTTTGATTCATGAATTGATCAAAGGTCCAAGCATCTCTCATATCAGGTGGCAAAGTGATATACTCCATATATGCTTGTGTAGCATCATCTGCAAAAGGTATCCCAACTTCTGGTGGTGGTTCTTCCCTTAGAGTGAATGTAGGGAGAAGAGGTCTAGATAAAGATCCTCTTGCGATTGTAACATGCCGTCCAACAATTCTATCTTTCCATTTACCTCTGAACCATTATTACCATTATGGCCATAAGTTCCATTAATACCACTGTTTTCACCAACTTGATTCTGTTGGGGCTGAACATTGTTTTGACTAGCTTGCTGATCCATTTTAGCTAGCAAACGTGCCATCATGTCTAACATGTTGTCAAACTTCTTTTTTGCTCTGGCATCTCTTTCTTCCATTGAAAGTTTGGGCTCTTCTGACATTCTTTCAACTGCTTTACTCGTCTCTCTCAAAGCTTCTGACAATGTCTCTGCTTCTGGCACTGGTGGGAATTGAATCTGAGACCTAGCCTGATTTCTGACGAAATATCTAATTTCTTTGTCACTCATCTGTCAACTGAATGGCTAAAAGTCACAGGATGGCGGAAACTTCTACCTGATACCACTGAAAGATACCCTCTCAATTTTTTTTGATTTTTCAATGACAATTACAATGTAATCAAGTACCCATTAAGGTTAGCTGTAAACCAAAACGATGCAGAAATAACTCTAACCAAGAATGCACCCTAAAACCGCTTGAGGAGGGGCGGGCATATGGTTAGACGATCCCTAGGATCTAGTTAATCAATAACTGAAATGATTACAATTGAATGAGAGAAATTAAACTCAACACCAAGAATGTGCACACAAGATCCCTTAGAAGGCGAGGTGCTAACATATGGGGTGCTAATAACAAAATTGAAAGTACTTAGGCGAATAACCAGCCATGAGAGAATTTCCACTCTTCCACTAAAATAGTGGGGGAAAAGAAATTACAAATAAATGATTCATCCGCTGCGGCAGGCATTCACTCAAGAGTGGGGATTCACCACTTGACAGTGGGTATAAGAAAGCTTAACAATTCATTTCTCCACACTGGTGGTATACCATCCAGGGGTGCTTAATGTGAAATTAAGAAATCAATGCAGTAATAATAAACTGGAACAGTACTACTGTTTATAGTTTTTACAAATAGGAAAAAGCTGCAAATTACAAGAGTTTTACAATGATTTCAAAGCACCAAGATATAGGATGATTTCACGTTAGATATCAACAAGAATTCATGAAGAAAGACTGGAAATGCAAACTGAAATAAAGTCTGATATAGAAATCTGCAATTCTGGAAATGAATTATCAGCAATTGCAAAATCAATCAAATGCTCATAACTTCACCAAATTACCTTGGATTGGACTGAATTTTTTTGCAAATGACCTCTAAGAGTATGGCGTCCAAGAACCAATCAAAAAACAGCATCAAATCCTTCACATTTATTTGGCACGAATTCCAATGCCACTAAAAAAAGTACGACCCTCCTTGAGGGGCGATTTTAGCATTAAAAATCAGATACTCCAAATTAAAATTTGTAAATTCATGTGGATGGTCGCCAATATCATAGAATTCAGTTGATCAATTACCCATCAACAAATAAAAATCACCATGAGTGCTGCAAGTGAAATCGACTTTCAACCATATCTGCAACAGCAACTCCAAAAATGAAAATTATCATCAAAACTTCAATTATAAAGCTCAATATGCTAGTCTGGATGAGAAGCAACAATAAAAACCAACTAGGTGTTATCTTTCAAACACGAAATTGGATTGTAACTAGGAGGTCAGCATCCCTCAAAGTGAAAATCAAGTTGTCATTTCGACAGCATAGCAATAGCATAAAACATTGGATACCAAATGCTGTAGCAAAGCTTCATCTTTATAGAAAATGGGATGACTCTTTAGATTCCAAGCAAGGGACGCTCCAATAGACATTTAAATTATTTTCAAATTCCAAAAATATAAAACTCCCTCAAAAAGGTGTCCAACTTCAAGGCATAAGATCTTCATTAAATGTTTCTTTAATTAATTCCTTAATGAAGGCATCCCCTTCATGGCCACTTTTTAACACAACTTAAAGTTAGTTCACTAGGCCAAGGGGTCAACTGAAAAACATAACATTAATGCCTTTAATTTAACTTTTTCACCAAATAAAACTTTTAAGCTAGAATTGAGAAACAACTTATTGCTCCAACTGAAGAGGAACTTAATTGAAGAGCTAACAATTGAGATATTGCCAAAATATAAATAGTAAATTCTGAGAAATACCACAAAACCTCCAATAATGGAAACCCTAATTTACCTCAACGAGCCTACGAGCCTCCGGAATAGGCTGATGAGTAATTGAACTGGTTACTGATGAGAAGGGGACATTGCAGTATGTTGAACTTGTCTTGACTCGAGGTTGTTAGGAAGTCTCCAACATAGAATTGGAGCTTGTCTTCATGCATGTGAATGAAGAAATAAATGAGCTGCTATTCAGATAAGGACCTAGCATCTGAGAGTACATTGGTGAATGGGGCATCATTCATAATTTATTTAACTTTTTTTGGACACACCTATTGATGAAAAATTTATGTATGGGGTATGGGGTTGATAAAAAGGGGAAGGTTTATTTTTTAACGGGGAGGTTTTAATATTTTTCAAAATCTCTCTCCTAAATAAATGTTTAGGAATATTACTTTTTTTCAGGGTTACCCCAAGTTTTCGGGACGGGGACGGCGGGACGAGTCCCCAAGTTTCCGATTTTTGAGGCCAAAATTAGGGACGGCAAGGGACGGCTATATAAAAATATAGGGAAATTTTAAATATTCATATGATAACATGGATAAGGCATGCATAATACACATTATAGAACATTAACATATAACATTTGTGTCCAACATTATGCCAATACTCAATACGCATTCAAAATTAACATACACGAACCATGAAACAACCTCCAAGTTATAATTTATAAACTTATATCAAAATGCCCAAAGGCTACAATGCTGCCATATAGTTTTCAAGTTTGCTATGAAAATCAAAATACAATGTTATTAATGAATATAGAATAAACAAAGTCAAAGAGCACTGCTGCCCCTAATCATCCCTCATAACCACCTCAAAATCAGAGTCATCTTCTGAGTCACTGCCACTGTGATGCTCCTCCTCAACCAACGGAACCCCAACCAAACCCTCAGCTGTCTCCTCCTCATCTACCTGGGCCACGTCCTCGGGATCGATATCCCACCGTAGAGCTGGAGTATGTCGATACTCTGGAGTCTGCCGATCCTGAAGCCGAAGAGCACTATGAACGGCCACTAGCTTCTCCGCTCGTCTAGAGGTAAGTCTATTCTTCTTGAGGGAGTGGATAAAGCTATACGTGGACCAATTCCTCTCTGCAGCAGAGGAACTAGCAACCTGTGGAAGAAGGCGAGTAGCAAGTGTCTTCAACTGCGGTGTATCCCTCCCATGATAGGTCCACCATCCAATAGGGTTCGATTGAGCTAATATAGCTCTATCCAACCTCGCCTGTGGTTTACTCAAGTTTGGGCCCGTAAGATTTGCAAAGTCTAGGAATTGTGACCGAACTAGTGAAGCCTGCTCTGCTGGATAAATCTTTTCAATGGCCCGTGTGAACCCATCTAAAACCTCACTATCATCACATGGAGGCACCCTACCAGGCCTTGGTGCATACCATTTTGGATTTAGAGCAAAGGCAGCCATGTGAAGCGGGGTGTTCATTATATTCCACCTTCGAGTCACAATGGGCCCAATGTGTTGCTCATATAAATCCAAAGTGGGGTCCTTTGCTGAAATAACTTGCTTGATCTTCCCAAGCATACTGTCAAATGTCTCATAAATCTCTCCAAGACTAGGAGAGTCTGTATCAGCATATCTGATGACATCTACAATAGGGGAGATGAAGGAGCAAATATATCTGCAAAATGCAAACAAAAAGTTCAAAGTAATTAGTTGACAAGTTAATTGACATGTTAGAAACTTCAAAAGTTGGAACATTGGACAATTAAATTAAAATATTAAAATCAGAAATTTAATATGAAAATCAGCCATCTAATGTCTTACCTCACATTGGCCCACCAATCGTCATCGAGGATCTTTTGTTTGACAGTCTTTCCTTTAGTAGAACTTGCATTAGGCCATCTAGCCCACTCTACATTGACCATCATCGCTTGTAGAGGCTCATACACCTCTATCATCCTCTCTAACAAGATGAAGTATGTGACATATCTACATTCAATGTTCATTCATTGATTCAATGATTCATTAAAAATTGAAAATTTAAAACAAAATCAGATTATGAATACAAATTGAAAGTGAAACAAAATGAGGTGAGTGGCATACCTTGTCTCAACAAGTTTGAGAAATTCCTTCTTTGAAAATGTTCTGAAGAGAGCAAGTGAGGTGTGGTGATTGCAAATAAACATTTGAATGTCTCTAGCTTCTGCCACTATTTTCTTCACCCAATCCAACTTCCCTATGTCTTTCAATGCATTGTTCAATGCATGAACACAACATGGGGTCCAAAATATGTGCCTGTACTTACCCTCCACCATCAACCCAGCCGATTTACACACACGTACAGAATCGGTGATCACTTGCACAACATTTGCAGCCCCAACCTCCTCTATAGCATCTCTCAAAATGGAAAACTGGAATTCTGCATCTCTACGTTTCCCCGAACAATCTATGGCTCTAAGAAAATAAGAACCAGCAGGGCATGTGACTATGACATTGATGAGTGGCCGACGTCTACAATCAGTCCACCCATCCATCACTATAGAGCACCCCGTCCTCATCCACGTTTGCCTCATGTCCTCCATTAACACATTAACTTTGGAGTACTCTTTGTCTAGGAGGGTGGTGCATAGCTTATGATCTCCAGGGGGTATGAATGAAGGACCAACTGTGGACATTTCTCTCACCATTTGTTTAAAATAAGAGGAATGGGCCACATGAAATGGAATGGCATGTGCAAAAAAGAATTTGGCAATGGCGGATTTAGTACTCTCTCGTGCTTGGTTATTAAACAGGGACTCAACTGAAGTTGCCTTTTCACTACCACTGCCACTCACCTTCCTCTTTGCTCTTAAGAGAACTCCACTACTACCAACCATGGAAGGACTAGGAATAGGCATGGATGATTGTGCACTTGGGAAAGAAGGAGACCCGCCTTGAACCCCACCATCACACTCTATTTGAATTTTTTGGCATTCTAAAAATAGGTCATCTGTCAATGAAGGACACATTCTAACTCCATGGCCCATTTCACCCAAAAAATGAGACCTAATTCTTGTGTAGCTGCCCCTAAAGTCTTTTTCACAAATATGGCAAAACCAAACCCTACTCCCCCCTGAATTTTTTTGTCTTTTACCCACGGGTGTAACATATCGAAGGAATGGTTTTTTTGGGTTTAATGGGTGTCTTGCATAGTCTTCCATAGTTTTGGTATTGGTTGATGAAGGATGGCATTGGATTGGGGTTCTTTCACTTCTTTGCTCTCTAGTTCTACTACCACCCCCACCACCTTGCCTTCTAATTTGCATTTCAACTTCACTATCACTTCCATTCTCACTGCTGCTCATGTTTTTTGTTTTTAGAATGCAAGTTTAAACTGAAAATGCAAAAAAATAAAAAAAATCAGACAATGTATGCTTCACATTTTGCAAAAAAATGAAAAAAAAAAATAGGGAAAGAAAATGCATACCTCTTTAGTGGATTTGCATTCCCTTCAACACTATTTCAACCTCCTCTCCTCCTTCAAGCTGCTGCTCCTTCTGCTTCAATGGCTGCAACTTCTTTTGCTCTCAAACCCTTGGCTGCTCAAACAAACAAAATGCAAATAATGAGGTTAGAGAAGCCCTTTTTCTTTCATAGGAGAGTCAAAATCGATGGGGCCCACACATGCCACGTAGGTTGGGCTGAAATATTTAAAAATTATGATATTTTTTATGAATTTGAAGTGACTAAAGGGCAGGGGACGGCCAGCTGTCCCCGGGGACGGTCAGCCATCCCTCTTCAGTCAACGCCGTCCCCCCCGTCTCCGGTACGTTTCTTGGATTTTCTGGGAAAAGAGGGACGGTCCCCTGCTGTCCCCCTGCCGTCCCCCGGTACCTGGGACGTCTCGGGAATGGTTACGGGGCATTTTGAGGGGGGGACACGTCCCCGGGTTTCCCTACTTTTTTTCTTATTACATAAGATATAACAAACAAATATATTTTTCTTTATAAGCAACACTAGTATAGTTGGAACCTACCACATTAGCACAATGCCACCTAATATCAACATCAACTCAATGCCATGTCAACACCAAAGTGCATTGAGCATCCTTAGAGGTTCATTTTATGGAAATGAGCATAGCTTCTACTTCAGGCATTGGGTTTTTGACTTCTTATAGGTGTTAGAAAACTCTCTTTGAACCCGATTCTTTGGTGTAAGATGTCTAATTTTGCTCTAGTTGCTTGCAAATTATAGTTGACTCTCCTTGATCTTAGTTGCAAATAAACTTTGTAAACACACTAGTTTATAATGTGCAACACATTGTCTATTGTAGAAGTGTCTTGATTAAGCAATTTGGGGAGGGGGAACTAGGGGGGAGGTGCTATTGTACATGCACTATTTATAAAGTGTCATACTTATGTTTTCTTAGGCAGTTTTCTTTATTAGTCTCTTTGTTTGAATTATCATTATTCATTATGGATCTCGGATGCATGTTTCAACCTTCTATTGCATTTCACAAAAATGGTTACAAGGTTTGGCAAGAATAGCTTTTTAGGCTGAAACATCTTGAGTGGAAGGAACTTGTGTCCTCTCTCTATGGATCCATTTCTAAACCTAGTGATTATGAGAAGGAAGATTGGATGTGGAATAGGAAAAAAACACAAAACTGATTGACATGACATGTGATCTCAATGATTTTGACATTGATTGTTCTGATAAGGATTACCCAATGGCTATCTGGATCAGCATCTGTGAAGAATATGGAGATCTTGATGATACTCCAATCTTGGATTATGCCTTTTTCAACAATTTAGCACCTATGGATGTTCACGATTTCACAAGAGTCCAGAGGAATTGAGGTGGAAGACTGCAAACCATAGGCACAAAGAGTAGGTAGACTGCAAATCCCTGTGTGAAACTCTAGGCCTAAATCGGGCCACATAGAGCAGACATGTGGGCAGAGCAGCAGTAGTATCAGAAAATTTAAAAAATCACATGGTGGGTAGACAGTAAAATAGTAGCAGATATGGTCTGCATGTAGCCAGCTCAACCAGACAATTTTGTGCTAAAACCAAGCAGATAAGAAACCCTTATTGCACAGGCACACAATTTGGCAATGGGAGACAGAAACACTAGCCACATGTGGGATGCAGAAACCCTAGTTTGTGCAGGTGGAAAACAAGAATCAGAAACCATAGACACCAAACATTAGAAACCCTAGCTGCAAAAAAATTTGGTGGTTGGATATGAGTATATTTTTTAATCAAATTTCATGCAATTTCTTTGTTTAAATATGTAAAGTCCAATATTCTCATTTTCTTTGCTTTTGTGAAAAGAATCCTATATTGCAATAGTCTGGAATTGTTTATCAAGGTCTGAATTTTTTCTGTAACGACAAGATTGACACCCTAGCAATGGTTGATATACAAAATCAGGTTCTGTCTGAAGCCTAGAAGTTAACCATCTAGAATTTTAATATCTGGAGTCATAAAATATTCACCATTGTTGACTTTAGAAATTGTGATAAATTAATCTTTAAACATAAATCAGAATTGTTAGCGTAAAGGTTTTAACTTAATTATGTTGATTAAGTTACCTTTATTCCCTTCTTAAGATTTCACTTTAGTTTGCATAAAGTGACATTTAATAATTATATTAATTATTAAATGTTCTCCTTTTAGGGTTACACTTTAGGGTTTCTCGATCTCCTTTTATAAGGATTGATCTCATTGTATTTTCACATCAATTCATTCTCTCATTCTCTCTGATATATACATTTTCAATTTTCAGAAAACCCTTGCTTGTTTGTCTCCATCTCTTTTTTTGTAACAGGTTATTTGCATGCAAGTGATCTTCGGTGTTTGTAAAGTTGTATTTTCTCAACTTCTACATGGTATCAAAGCTCCAGACTTGCTGCTTTCTGTTCTTGTTTTGAAGATTTTTGAAACTTCAAGGGTTTGGGGTTTGTTTTTCTGATCCAGGGCATACTTACAATTTCAAATCCTTTTGAGCCCAAACAGACAGTGCTATTGCGTCCGCAGCGGTCCAAAACCCCTAAATCGACTGTTCATTTGTCCATTTTGGACACAGTTGATTTAAGGGGCAAATTTTTTTTGTTGTTCGGTCGTATGGCCGTTCGCCTGCCTGGTAAAAAAAAAATTCAGAATTTATTTTTTCGTATATTTTTTTTTCGTCAAAAAAAAATTCGCAGTTTATTGTAAAAGTTTTGATTTTTTTTAATTAAAAACAAAGTTAAAAAAGCCTTTTTAAGGCTTGCTTAGGCTTGCGTCTGCGGGTACCCTGCGCAGGCAAGGACGGTACCCAAGGGTACCGCCGCCTGTCATTATGGCAGGCGGTGGCCCCTTGGGCGCCGCCCCTTCTGCTGCAGGTGGTACTGCATAGGCGGCGGCCCCCATGCGAACCCCGCCCCTCTCTTTTTTTTTGTCTTTTTTCAAATAAAAAAACATTGTTTTTTATGGTTTTTTTTTTTAAATCAAAAGGTTTTTTTTATTATTAAAATAACAATTTTTTCCTATATAAGCTTAGTTATGCTTTTGCGGTGACGGTCATTTGGCCGTCAAATTTAAGCTTGTATTTTTGCTACGACGGTCGTATGACCGTCAAATTTAATGCAGCACTGATTTTTTTCCCCTTTGGAGCTGTTTTTTTTCCAGAGGTCATAACTTGGACATACGATATCGTTTTTTGGCAAACGAGATATCGTCGGAAAGCTGATTCTGTCAACTTTCTAGTGGTGTGGGTCTCATCACTTCATTCTTCTGTTGGTGCATTTTACAGTCAGTTTTGTGGCTGTTCTTCATGTATTTCCAGCTTTTGTCTTTTTTGGGCATTTTGAGCATCATTTGTAAGCAATATCTTTTATGTAAATGCATTGAAATAAAGTGCCACACTATTGTACATGCATTTTTTGGGGATTTTGCACATAAGGTTGTGCCATATTTTGTACTCGCACTGTTTTTATAAAGTGCCATGGGGGGGTTGTGTAGTTTGTCTTTGTTTGCCATCACACCTTTGTCCGGTGAGTGTCCCTCCACGACGACAGTGGATCCATATGATTCCAGCCTCATGCATGTGTGTTTTGTTTTGCACACCACTTTATCAGCTGTAGGTGTTTTCTTGTGCACTTTCAGATGTTGTTTCTTCTTCTTCATGCACTACAGGGTGTTTCACACCATTTCAGTGGATCTGTCAGGCTCCCAGTTCAACATTATGGGGGGTTATTATATTGTTCGTGCTAATTCTTCCTTGGTTTCGCCTTGGAAGGAATCTTCCATTATCAGTTGATCAGTGTTTCAAACTATTGGTTCTTGTGCCATCTGTATCTTTGTTCTAGGTGTTTGCCTTTGTTTGCCATCTGATTCGAGTAGTGTCGTTTGGGGCACTCATGCAGATTGTTGTTTTCTTGTTCCTGATCATCCTATCTTCAGTGGAGGTTCTTCAGCACCATAGCAGTCATCTTTCGATAGTTGTTTACAGCTTCTTCTGCTTCAGTGATGTTTTTCTTGACTTTCTGCATCTATTTTTGGAGTAGAGCTTTTTCTCGTGAGGTTTTCTCTATTTCTCCACTTTACAGAGATTTGGTTGTATTTGGGTACCTGATCTGGCTTAGTTGTCGGGACCCATGTTTGTCTTCTTGCATTGTAGTTACCTTTGCTTTCTTGCATTTGTTTGTAGCTGCACTTTTTCTCATCTTAAGGGCGGGTGTTAGAGTAAAGGTTTTAACTTAATTATGTTGATTAAGTTACCTTTATTCCCTTCTTAAGATTTCACTTTAGTTTGCATAAAGTGACATTTAATAATTATATTAATTATTAAATGTTCTCCTTTTAGGGTTATACTCTAGGGTTTTTCGATCTCCTTTTATAAGGATTGATCTCATTGTATTTTCACATCAATTCATTCTCTCATTCTCTCTGATATATACATTTTCAGTTTTCAGAGAACCCTTGCTTGTTTGTCTCCATCTCCTTCTTTTGTGACAGGTTATTTGCATGCAGGTGATCTTCGGGGTTTGTGAAGTTGTATTTTCTCAACTTCTACAAGAATGACACCAAATATTGTTGATTTTTGTGACTGTCATAAAGGAGCCTTGTCGAAAGTGTTTGTCTTTGATGACTCAATCCCTGAAGTCCATAAGATCACTTTTGTTGGTAATTTGTTGGAAATTCTCTAAAACAAATATCAAACTTTTGAATTAGGTAGTCCTATACTTGAAGGATCTATTGCTTTCCACAAAGTTGGATGAGGGTGGATCATCTTCCTAGCATCTTCGTAGGATGAAATACCTAAGAGATCAGCTCTCTTGCATCAACAAAAAGGTGGATGAAGATGATATGATTGATCTTGTATTAATAGGTTGTCATGCTCATTTGAAACTTTAGTCAAGTCCATGCATTTTTTGGTAGAGTCGGACACTAAACTTGAAAAAGTAAGTTCATATTTGTTATAAAAATAATGCAGATTAGCACAGTTTGAAGAGTCTAGTTCTGGATATGAACCACTTACCTCCAACTAAGGATGCTGCCAAGCCCTTGCGAGGTAGAATTTTGCCAAATCAACTTATGAGAAGGAGATGCTAACAAATCTTCATGCTGTCAGTAAGTGGAGGCTATATCTTGTTGAATGACTCTTGTATATAAAAACAGATCATCATATCCTCAAGTACTACTTAGAACGTGTCTCCTCTCCAGAATGGCAAAAGTGGGTCTCAAAATTATTAAGCTATGATCATGAAATTATCTACAAAATGGCGATGTCCTTTCCTAAAAATTCAATGACGAGGGAACCTTCTGTCCTTTTTCTTTTTACAATTTTAATTGAATTATTATTTCTTTTCAATGATTTTCAAACAAATATGAATTTCTAATCATGACTTGAATATGTAATAGGCAATCTTTGAAACTATAAAATTGTGAAAATTTTCACAAAAATATGCCTTTTAGATGAGGGTTTTAGAGAGCTATCTATGAGTAAGAGTTGAGTGTCACTTGGTGCAGGTATGTACTTGCTTCTAGTTTCCAAGATTAAATAATTTGCATTTAATCATGCTTTCAGCAATTAAATGGCGCATGCATTGATTGTATCTAGTGCTTACTTGTTAATTGTATCTGATTATTTCCATGGCTTCCATTTTATGCTTTGAGATTTTCACGGTTACTCATTTTGACAAATAAATGTGTTTTATCCTCAAGTTTTCAATACTTTGTAAGGACATAAAAGAAATTTATATGCTCAACCAGAAACGTTTCTTTGATTGAATGAACTCTAATTCAATAGTAAAATTTGAGAATGAAAAAAAATTTAGCGTTGACAGACCGGAAACAAAAAATAGGTGTATGTCTTTTACTACAGAACTATATGCAGGAAATTATAACTATTCATGGAATATAAAAAAAATTATAACCTAGTTATGGTATTATGCAGAGAAAATGCAAAATGAAGAGCTTGCATCTGTTAAAGCAAAAGATGAAACAGTTTTGGATAAAGTTGCAACGAGTACGGAAAATAATGTAGATCCAAATACTTAAACCTGAATTTTATTCGTTTGTATACTATTGGCGAAGTCCTTCTCATACATAGCGGATTAAGAAGCCATTGTGAATGGTGAACACTGTGGAGGGATGCTTAGATCAAGTTCGTGCATTCTATGGATGTAATCAAGTAAGTACTCAGTACCATTTTGTAAAGCTTTCAGTTAAATTGCATACCAAAGGGTTCTACTTTTCCCATTAGCTTTGAATCACCTAGCAATTATTTATGCAGTTTTCCAAGATAAGAATATGAAATGTATTCCATTGACAATGTAGATTTTCTGTTACCAAGGAGTTCGAGAGTTGCCTCGTAACAAGCTGAAACTTTGAGAGACTCCAACAAATCAACCTGGTCAAAGTGAAGTTTTTTTTGCATTTGATGGCATTAACATTAGAATTTCAGTTTCGGATATGCAATGGACGTGAGTAATGTATTATCTAAGATAATAAGCAAGCTCTTACTTTCCTCAAAGCTCAATCCTCTTGACTGTAGAATCTTTGGTATACAGTCAACAAGGCTTTGGGAATACTGTAACAATTTCGAGAATTCTATGTAGCACCTCTCGCTTTAGGAATTGAAGCTACAGTTTCAATATTTTGCCAACTATGCTTGTATTTTGTGTGATATGTACTTCTCATATGCCATGAATTAATATTTTTAATTAGAAAAATATGATATGTTAGCTCCTTAAACACAAGCATTGAATTTCATCCATTCAACCCACTCCGATTCTAGCGGGAGTACACTATAATACACTGTAGCAGTGGCCTCAACATCGACCCAAGAACAGTAAGATAACCTCATATTGACTCATTATTGCTTTTGTCCATTCATCATTTTTTCGCCCTCGTTTTCCAACTTTCTAGTCCACAATTGGATGAATAATGCTTAACTGAGAATGGCAGGATCAAAATCGAGCTGCAATATAACTCTTCTTTCACTTGAACTTAATTTACAACTGAAAATGTTGGATGATGCCATCTTGGAGTTAAAAAAGTACACATTTTAAGGAAAAATTATATGAAACCAAAAGTAGGTTTGAAAAATAAGGAATGTTGCGTTAAGAATTAATATTATAAGTAAATGATATTATAATTTTTAAAAATTATAAATAATTTAAATTTTTAATAAAATACATTATGATTTAATATCCAAAATTTTAGATATATAATGTTATTATTATTGAGATTCTTATTAATTCTAAAAGTCAATAAATTAGAACATTTTAAAAATATTTTTATTCTATTTATTTATATTGAATGAAAATAGAAATCAAAGTTATCACTTTTTAAGAAAATAAAAATAAAGTCTTCACCAAGTACTCTAGAAGACACTCAAAATCATGGAGTACTATAAATTCTTTCCACCAAAACAATATAGTGGAACTTTCAAAAGAAATTTTGTGCTCCAAATATTCATAGTCTACTTCAAACTTTATATTAAACTAACTTTTGCAATCCAAAAATAGCTATTAAAACTTAGATAACTAAATAAACAATCATGTGGTTAATAGCTTAGTGACTATGGGATAACCAATTAATATTTGGGTGTCATTATTTCTAGTAGAATATTTCGCTCTTGTGTAAGCTAACTATAAGATTAATATTTGAAGGACTAATGTTAACATGACATGAGGTGAAGAATCATTGTACTTATGAATAACATATGAATTAGGGATAGATGCAATGTAGTTATATATATTGAGTATTGGATTGATAAGATAAGGGTATGTTAAGTATACTCTATGTCATATGTTATATGTTACTAGAGTAGAGCAACCTTCACAAAATTTTCTATTAGTTGTTTATTTTACATTAGTTCTCCAAAGCAAGATCATATCATCAAGAGAACCAAACTTCTCACGATCCAAAATGAAGAATTTTGCGTGGAGGTTCCTAATATGTTCTAACCTTAACTCTTTAGATGTGTAAATTCATGATTAAGATTTGAAGTAAAGAAACCAATTGTTTGTATTATCAAGAAAATCCAAGTGTTGGTACAACTTGACAAGTTGTGGACAACAATCACCGATCATTGGTTTGAGATCACTCTTGAGTCCTATATTGTGGAGTAGGTTACTTAGTGCTTAATAAGCTTGGATTTCAAGAAACAAGACATCACATGTGGAGTAAGGCAAAAAATTATAGAGAATGGACACCTTTAGTGTTGTAAATTAGGATAATTCAAGAAAGAAGAAAATAAATGACAATGAAGGGTGGATGAAACTATTGGCACAAGTTGAGGGTAGCTACACTTAATATATTGATCCTTGCTAGAGCTAATACAAAAGAAGGCAAAGGAATCATAAGAAATATGCATTTAATAAGCACAAAAGGGGGTCATATGTTCCAAAAGTTGGACACATTTTCACTATCACTTCTTTTCTATTTTCAATATTATAATATATTATCTACTTATTCTATGTATTTTAAACTCTTCTCTTACATGTTATTTGCTTACAAATATGGTATAATGACATATATAATGCCTCAACACATTGCAATACATAGGGACATGATTGGTAGGCATGTCTTCTTTGTACTCATGGCCTTTAATGTTGTTGTAAAGCATCGTATGATGCCACACAAGTCAAATGTTACCATTGCTTTTTGTATTTGTCATCTTGAAGCTATTGCAACATGATTGAAAACTTCTTAAAGTACAAGGAAGCTCAAACTAAAATGATAAAGGATCCTACCAATATCTTCCCTAAAATTTATTAAGTTGTGTTGCCCTTGAAATAATGGGATGAAGAATATTCCTTTCAAACAACCATTTTTTTCTTACTACTTGGAAGATGTATTCTCAATGCAAAGCATCCCTATAATCTCAACATCTTTTGTAGCAACCAACACAATCTCAATTACTATGTTGTTTTTAATTTTTTCAAATAATTTTTTAATGTTTTTTATATTTTTTGTTTTAAAACTTTTTTTAATAAATCTGTTCTCACAATGGTGTTTCATTCTTAAGGTGGATGGTATACTTTCAATCTAGTATTATTGTAGCCATTTTGTAGAATGCTTGATGATTCAATGCCCTTTGATGTATGTGAATTTATTTTTGGGAGCCCATATATATATGATAGAAATGTTTTACTTTGTAGGAGAAATAACTAATATAGGCTTTGTTTGAATAGGAAGGATGACCTCTTGAACTTATAGCTAGGAAGCTCTAAACTTTATATGGCTAGTACTTCACAAGTTAAGAGATTGATCAATACAAGTGGAAATGTTTTTTTTCTTGTCATGGAAGAGGGGAACATGGGGAAATTGTTGGAACTATTGTCATTGATGTCAAAAAGAATATAGGAAATAGATGTTGTCATTGATGTCAAAAGACAAGTCCAAAATCAGGAGACTGCTAAATTATTGTGCAAGTCTTGTGCCAAATTTATGGCACCATTATGGAGATATCGTTGAGCAAGGAAGAGAATTAATTTGCAAAAATGATAGTTTATTTTCTACATAGGCCAACCCATGTCTAGCACCTTTTGAAAGAGGTTAAAAATGCAAAATAAATTTGAAAAAGTTGGGATGACCCCCTCATAGAGTCATCCCATTTGTGAGTGTTTAAAATAACAAGTAAAATCAATTTGGAAGAGAGTCCACCTCCCTTGAATGGTGTGCCCACCTTGGGTATGCAAAAAATTATATAATGATATTTGGGCCGACCCCCTTTGGAGGAGTTGCCTCCCTTTGAAGGGACACGTATTGGTATAAAAGAGAGATGTGGAGTGTGGTTTTTGAAGCAAAAAAAATAAAAAAATCAGTCAAGTATATTAAGCAGATTTATAGCAAAGAATATGAAGTGTAATTCAGATTTATATCTGAATATATGAAGAGAATGTTAATGTTATTTGATGCATAATTTGAGAGCATATTTGTAAGGGAGGTTAAGAGAAAATCTAAGGAAAATATAAGAGTAGATCTAAAAGTGCATAAGAGAAGATCTAAGAAAAGATATGTGCAGATTTGAAGGTATCTTCATGATCAGATTTGAAGGAAGACATTGTCATAGATTGGATCATATTTGTGAAAGAAGAGTGTGCAACATTTGAATCAATTTGTGAAGGAAATATTTACATCATTCAAAGTGAGAGTTCTTGATCAAATTTGAGGGAAAGCATATCTACATTAGAACTTGTGAAGACATATATCCATTGAAGAATTTGGAGGTTGGTGCCTATCAAAGAAGAGACTGGTGTCTCTTGTTGAGTTGGTGCTCAATTGTGGGGATTGGAGTCTCTAGTGGGTTGGTGCCTACAAATTTTGTAAGCGGGGATTGGTTTGGTGCCTACAAAAGAAGTTTGTAAGAGAAGTAGGTTGGAGCCTATGAAGATTTATATACATATAAGCAATATCTTGTCATGGTTTTCTCTCTCAAGGGTTTCCACGTAAATTTGTGTTCTTGTATTTTTAATTGCCAGATCTTGCATGTGTATTATTGCTATGGATGATTGTCTTAAAGTATTGTTAGATCTCCTCTCTTTTTGGAGAACACCATGAGATCATCCATGTATATTATAATGCACTTTCCAACCAAGTCTCAGAAGGCACAATCCATTGCTCTCTGGAAAGTGGCTTCAACATTTATTAGTCCAAACGACATCCTTCTATAAGCAAAGTTTCCCCACTTTGTAGTGAAGGTTGTTTGTGTCCTATCCTCATTAGCAACCATTACCTGGTTATACCTGAAGAAACTGTCCAAGAAGGACATCATCTGTGAACCATTGACAATTTGCAATACTTAATCTAACGAGGGTAGGGGATAATTATCTTTCTCAGACGCCTTGTTAAGATTCCAAAAATCCACACACAGCTGAATGTCTCCATTCTTCTTTCTGACATGCACCAAATTACCCATCCAAGTAGAATGTCTGATGGGAAAATGATCTTGGCTAAGAGGAGCTTATGTACTTCCTTTTGAATTAGGGTTCTAAAAGTGCATTATCGGACGTTGTTTCTATCACAAAGGCTTCACATCAGAATTCAGTGAGATTGTATGAGTTATGATGGACGTGTCATATACAGTCTTTAATTCTTCATAGGTCTATGCTATAACTTTCCAGTAATCTTTGAGTGCTTGAGCAATATTCCTTCTCTCCTCCTCAGTGCATACTTTACCGATGAACACATTCTTAGGGTCTTCCTTAGTGTTCAAATTATACAACTTAGACTCTCCCCCAATGGTTTTAGGCAGGTTTTTCTGTCAAATTGTTTGATCCATATTGAACAATCTTTCTAACTCAATAATTCCTTTCAGAATGTTATTATATTTTGATTGAGCTAACTCATCATCTTGAAGTTCATCGTCTGGGTGATCTGCTTTCTCAATTATCAGAGCTTCAAAAACACCAAAATTGGTAATGAACTCCAAAATGTGTCGATCATCTTTGAATACTTGCAGATTGATGATGTTATCTGAAACTGAAGGTAGTTGTACCAATTCAATAGTAAACCTTCTCAAGTCCGAAGAGTCCAACAACTCTAAAGTACTAGCAGCAGTAGCTAAGGCATTTGCTCTCTGATTAAATCTCTATGGGATGTGAGTAATATTAAAAGCGTCAAAGTCTTCGATCAAGTCCCATACTCTATGTCAGTAGCTAGACAAGCATTTATAATGACAAATATACTACTTCTTGACTTGCTTAACCACTAGTTTTGAATCACCAAATACTTTAAGAATCTTGATCTTCTTCTTGATTACAAGCAACAAACCAAGGATGAGGAATTCAGATTCTGCCACATTGTTAGTATATTGAAATTGCAATCTATAAGCAACAATAAATGACTTATCTTGGGGATTGATCAACTCAAACCCTACTCTGATTCCTTGTTTAGATTTTGATCCATCAAACCTAAGGATCCAAGTTTGATCTCTGGTGGCTTTGATCTTAGCATTTTTAAAAGTTGATAAGTTAATATTTTTAGTCTACATTGCTTGTGTTCTATCATTGAGTATTTCAAGCTCGGACCTACTAGGAATTGTATCCTCCAAACATCACTGATTTCCAATTTTGTGGATAATTTCCAAATGCATCATACAATTGTCCTCTGAATGTGCAAAATTATGCAACCTGCACCAACCTTGTAACGACGAACTTTTCAATGAATCTTTAGTCTTCTGGCCCTTATGGGCTTCTCTAGAAATATTCTTCCAAAATTTGTCCAACCGACTATATTCTCCTTCGAAGAAATCATAGTCAGGCTCTGCTAGCACATTCGTCCTTGGAGTTATGCGGTCATGTTTTTCTACATTGCACATAAAAACCTCTTCTATCTTAACTCCAAAACTTTTAATTCCATATACATCGAGTTCTACATCAATGTATAACACTTCATTTTTTCTGGTTGTAATTAGTAATCATGTGTCTCATATGTGGTTCTCTCTCTATTATGATCTGATTAGAACCTCCTTTCCAAGGTAACCACATATGCGAGAAATCAATGGCCGTGTATCCATTTAAAGTATTTGACCAATCTCTACTCAATAACATCCCATAAGTATCTGGCATCTCGACCACTTGGATATCAATATAGTATTGAATCCTAGGATCCAACGCTAACTGCATATGGATATTAGTTAACTCTCCAACTACATTCACCTCGATTTTATCCAATTGAGTAACTTTCTTTAAGGAACTAGTTGGGGTTAAACCTAGCATCTGACATATAGACAAAAGCATCGCATTGGTGGATGCTCCTGAGTCTATGAAGCAGTTGTGGATATTTTTACTAAAAATTCTTAGTGTTAATAGAAATGGCAGTGACTTTATCTTTCCTTTGTAAAAGGCTACATGAGCATCCCCATGGGAACAGTGTTCTTGTCTTTCATTTTAATGGAGTTGTCTTTCACTTGCATCTCTTTATTAATTGAGCTTTCTTTGGGAAGTTCTTCTAATGTGTTCAAGAAAACTTTCCTGATTACATGTGTCTTAAGCAATTCTGATAAAGATAAACTGATCTTTACCTTTTTTATTTCTTCTACCAAATAGTTAGTCAAATTATTTTGATCAGTGAATTTTGTTTTACCACTTTGTGGAGGATTATGAGAATATATATATTGTGAAGTTACCTTTGGTAACCTTGGATTGTTACTGGATCTATCATTTGGTGGAGTGTTAAAGTTATTAGGTGGGATTGACGTAGTCAAGGGTCCTTTGAACCTACTCCACCATTGGTATTGCTCCTCTGGTTATAACTGTGTCCCTTGGGATACTGTTGAAAAGCATGAATTTCATCAGCTTCATCTTCAGGTTCATTTTCATCTTGGTAAGGAAATGTATAAGTTTCCAAGGTCATGGTTGAACTATCTCCCCATTCATAGGTACTACTCTCAGCAACAACGGGTGACTCAGAACACGCATAATTGTCTAATACCAACACTGAATCATATCCTACTAGAACTAGTTCATTTCCCTAAGGTGGGTGAGAATCACACTACTCGTTATGATACGTCGCGGCTAGGAAAATATTTGACACAATTTTGAACTGTGGACAATCAAATTTTGTATAAGCATTGGTATTGTGAATCATGCACCAATTACTCATGGCAAGTTCAGCTAAATTCACTTTATATGTTGACCTATCTTTAGAGGAGTTAGCATTATCCAAAGGTGTAGACACTCCTCTGTTGTTAGGTTATGTATTCCAAGGTCTAGGTGGTCTAGGAGCATTATATGTTCGACCTTGTGAATTTTGGTTGTTATTTTGAGAATAAATCTTTTGATTTCTTAGCTACGTAACTTTGGTCGTTAATCTCTTAAGCTGGGTTGTTATTTCTTTAATCTCTTCTTTATCCTCTTGAGTCTTTAATCTCTGACTCTCTTGAGTCTGTGTAAAGAAAGAATTTCCATTAGGATGTATTTCAATGATAGTCGAGCCAGGGTGTCGGACCAATGCTTGACTATTTCTAGGTTGAAAGAAACTATTTTGTTGAAATGTCCCATTCTGGACCGTTGAAGGTAAAGAGTTAGGGATCATTGTATTATTTGATAGGGCTTCACTCATACCTAGAATGGGATAGTTATTCAAACTATTCCCACCATTCACAGACGATCCACTCCCAAGGTGTTTCACTTCTAGATTCACACTTATGGCTTCTACATAGGCTTCAATTAGGGTAGTAGGATAGTTTTCCTTCTATTTCACAAACATCATTGTCAATGGACTGATTGCGGTGTAATAAGCAACAACAGTGGACAAATTGTCCACAACGTAAGGTGCTTGTAACCTAGAATAAGCCTTTTGGAATCTATCGTTAAAAGCAGTTATAGGTTCGTTGTCAAATCTTTTGATTTGAGCAAACCAATGATATAGCAAGGCAAGGTCTACTGGCATCCTAAACCTAGCTAAGAACTGATTTTACATGTCTTGCCATGTCCTGAAAGAATTACGAGGCAAGTTGATATACCATTGATAAACTTCGTCACTCAATGTGTAAATAAACAACTTGCACATGACATCTTCATGTTGTACTTTGACTCTAAAGCATGTATCCTTGAAAATACTTATATGTTCTTCTACATCTTTATGAAGATAGTATTTCAGACACAATTTATCTGGATTTTTTAGATCATTGTATACAACAAATTGAATAGGAGACTCTACGTTGAAGAAAGCCATCACTATGGGTGGAGGAGGTATCACAGCGGTTGGATTTCGCGAAACTACACCTACAGACCTTGACCCTCGAGTCCTAGTTGACGTTTGACCACTAAGTTCTACGAGTGTCACACGAGGATCGCTAGATCGATACCTAATAACCCTACAGAACTCTAGCTTCCTTTGTTTTCAACAAAGAAGACCCTCCTTCTAGCATCACTTCTATTGATGCGGATGTTGCACACACACACCAATAGATAGATAAATTCTCATAGAGGACTGCAGGAACCTACCTTTACTTGAAAGATCCACCGGGAAAACCTAAATCTAAGGTAATCCCATCTCAATCCCAAGGCTCAAGAATGTCAGGTTTTAATGCACTAGGTTCACTCAGGGTTCGTTGTGTAAATTGTTGTTAAACACGAGGGGCCTATGGTTGTCACAAATTGGCTGGTATCCCAAAGATTGAAACATAATCTTAGTTTGATCACTCACATGTCACTTAAAAAATTCATGAAATCAAAATATTTACAATAATATTTCATGAAATTCAAATACTTGCATTCAAGAAAATTTAGCATTAAGCACTCCACGGCTTCATGGAAACAAAATATTTATGATAAAACTCCATGTATTTATCAATTTTGAAACATTTTCTAAAAATATAAAGCATCTAATCTAAAATAAAGCATAAAAGTACTAAAATGTAAAGATTTATTCTAGGTATTATCCACGCGTGCCTCAAGAAATAAACTAAATCAAAGAAAACCACTCTATACTTCACCATATACCTTCACAGCTAGGCATAAAATGATGCAAGGGTTTAAAGAAATGTGGATTATTTGCCACTGGATAGTGTTAGTATGCACCCAAATCTAGCACAACACACAATATTTTCCAATAGGAACAAACAATCAACTATGTATAATTTCATATCAAGAAATAGCTTTGAATTGGCCTTGATATTAGTTAATTTCAAATGAAACATATAAGTTTTTAATCTAGAATGGAACATAAAATAGGAAAAAGAATTTTTAAAAAAATTAGTTCTCCAGAATCCACAAATTCTGAACATATTCAAAATAAAATAACTATTGGCCTTTTATAAGAACAAGGCCCCAAAGAGTTCAAACGAAACATATGAAAGAGAATCAGAGGAACCTATAAAATAGTATCATGTGGAAGATGACAATTGGCATAGGAGCTTTCCAAACTAAGTCAAAGATACTTTGACTTCCTCCAACAACAAGCTTTCAAACTTCAAGTTCTGGGTTGTGGGTACTTTCGCACAAAATGCAAAACTTTTAACACTTTTCTTCAAAATCCTCAGGTTTAGTTGTCTTTATCGATCCCAAGAATAACCATGCAAAATTCACTTCAAAACTCTACCCATGCACAAAACCCCCGGTATTCTACTACATGAGTGTATGCATTTCCTTAGTAGACTCTCGGTTTGAAGATTCATCTTCACCCTTCTTCTATTGATATTGCTGGAAAGCAATCAACACTTGATGTATACATTATTTTGGAACACTTTGAATTACCTTCCAACTGTACTTATGCCTTGAATACTCTTCTGTTATTTTATTGATGGTTTCATTCCTCCACATTAATTTCATCCCATATTTGTTCATGGTGTTCCTACACTTTATGATTTCATCAATGACTTCTTGACTCAAAGACTAAACAAGATCCTTATTTATCTTTTTGATCCATCCCTTGAAAGCTATCACTTCTATCTCAGCTTGTCCTAAAGTCCTAGGATCACAATTTAGTTGAGCTAACATCTCAATGAAGCTCACATCTTTGTCCACTAGCTTCTCACATACTTTAACGACCTTTTCTAATCCATTTATACATTGTAGTAAAGTGTCATGCTCCCAACTTAACTATACCTTCCATTTTTTGAGCATTGAAACTTCTTGTTCTGCAATTAACTTTTCACTTATCAATTCCCAGACATCCATCTGAAGAAGTATCTTTAATCTTTGCCCTTCTATGTCATTTTGTTTGTTGCGCTCTTGACATTCACTCTCGTGAAGTCTTTTGGACTTGTCGAGCCAACGATATACCTCATATTTCCCAATTGCCTCTTTTATTGATTCTTCACCTTGTTTCACCAGATGTTCTATCTATTCTTTGAACACGCTCATCTTGTGTCAGAGCATTGTGATAGCATCTACCTGCTCTATGGACATCAACACTGGGTTTTGTGGCAATTTAGTCTATGACTGACCAGATTGGGCTAATGTTCTGATAAAATTTTCTAGACAAGCAACCCATTCTTTTAAATCCTTCTTTTGTTTATTTTTCTTCACTTGAGCAATAGTAGTTTCTAAATTCATTCTCATCTCTTCTAACTCTTGCTCCCATGATGAATTTCCTATGTCGATCGTGGTCACTTAGTAATCCCTAGCTATCATTTCATGCTTGCTCTTTTCTCCTACCGGAGTAGCTATCTAGAGAGTTCTTCCTCCATTTGAATTTCGTTTATCATGTCTATTCTTTGCTCTAGCTCGAGGCTTAGGGGTTTCCAGTTCTTTTATTAAATTTTTAAAATCCAGAGGCACTAATTCCACCTCCAACGACAGAGCTAATTGCCTGACTAGCCATTCAAGTGCTTCATTTTTTCCCTCCTCTTCAGTATTAACTCTTTCCTGATGATCAAAATGTTCAAGAACATCTTCTCTCAATTCTTCAATATTTCCTGTGGCAATCTTTGAAACTTTTAGCAATGACAAGGATTGTGGATTACCATGATCTGGCTCTATCTGTTTCTCCTTGATACTATCCTGCCTCCTTTTTAACATCATTCCCTAGAGAAAACTTTTCTTGTTGTCCTGAAATAGTAGGATTTTCATCATTTCCTTGTTTCCTACCCAAGGTTTGTGAGGACTTGTACCTTTATCTATTTCTTGACTTTCTCCTGTTTCTCCATAAGTCAGGGGTTGCTTAGTAATCACTTCAGCTCTTCCTTGTGAAGGTTGATCCTTAGTTGCACAATTATCAACTACATCTTCATCTTCATCAATAATAGAAATAGGGCTTTGAATTGTAGTGCCCCCGATTTCTCTCAGTGGCGACACCTCTTCCCTTGCATTTATTTCCTTAGGTTTTCCCACCTTTTGGATGAGTGATGCTTCTACGAATTCTTCTTCTCTATTTTCAGGATGTGACTCTATATCAAGCACTTCTTCCACCATAGGTTGCATTCATTTTGACTATTGCTCCTTGAACCATCCCATTATAGCAGACCACTTTTCAATTTTCTCCACATCTTCTTCAGTTATTTCAAGATCTTCCCCTGTAACTATGGATGTCCCTCCCAAAGTTTGTCTCATTGTTGTAATAACATAGGGTGGAGAGGTAAACATAGCCACTACATTTTGTGATCCAAACCTTGTCCTAGCATGTACTTGTGCTCTCATTCCTACTCAGAAGTCAAGGGTTGCGCCCTTGGCTTTGTTGTGGAAAAAAATGCCACCTTTAGTGTTTCCATTACATTGGTTGGAGTGGCCACAATTTCTTTGTGCGGGTCAGTTGGTCATGATGCCATTGAAATTCCTTGGCTTGAGGTATCAAGGACTTCTTTCCTACCTTGTTTAGCTGCCCTTTTTTCAAAAAAAAAAAAATTTCTTTTCAACACCCCCACTATACCCCAAGTCGCTTACCAATTTTTTCTTTCTCTTAACATTGTGTGAGTATATGGGTATTATGCCAACCTCCTTCATTATTTTGAGGTAACCATTTATCCATGACTGGGTATAGTTCAGTACTTTCTTAGAGATTCATTCAATGGTTATGATGTCCTTCTTTGTGTAGTCAGGGTCTCAGATGGGTTCATCATAAACTTTGTCTGGTTCATAAGTTGGGTCGCTTATGTCTCCATTGTCAACATTCATTTGTTTTAGAATATCATGAGTTTTGAGAACCTTTATTCCATCCAGTAATAACCTTTGATATGACTGCTTTCTCACATCATGGTCATCATCACAATCATACCAATAATCCTCCAAGTAAGCAACATGGGGCGCATATTTCTTTTTTATATTCTTGGCAAGACTCCACGAGGTTATAATTTTCCCTCTAGAGCGTGAAGAACTCTAGCCCATAGGTTTTCAACTCATCTTCGTATAGCTTGGCACTTTTAGCTGACATGCATTTATAATTCCGAATGGTTATAGGGAATTTCATAGATCCTTTCTTGTGTATTTGTGAAAAAATAGTATGAGATGGTAGCACTTGTCTTGCAAATTCAAGAAACAATATTTGTTTTGTTAGATACCTGAGCAACATGAAGGGATAATCTGTAAATCCTTCCTCTGATGTAGGTGAAAGTAGGAAATTGAATAAACCAACATCCAACAGTGCGTATAACATCTTGTGCTCCAAGAGATAGACTCTTGGCTTTGTCCCCTTCCATTAGCCTTACCAGTTTCATAGCAAACATATTATTTACCCTTTGGTAATTCTCTCGGTACTAGTAAGCAGTAATTTGGGGCAAGTTATGATAAATCAAATTGTTTCCTGGTTCTCTTCCTAGAGTACCTACTCAATTTGAACCTTGTATGTTTTCCCTTAGGGCATAGGAATAGACAACATATGAAGACATTGTAAACTATTGGGTATTTGGGAATGTTTGCACCTGTTCATGCAATCTATCATTGATAAATCTTTCCCAATGAATCTGGATAGGGCTTTCCCTTATTTTCCTCATAATTTTGAACATCTAGGGTTTGAATTTGTTGGCATCTCCACATCCAACCATTCTGCTCAAAAGGGTTATCATATCCCGAATTTCTTGAATGAACGACCTCAGGATATGTCTTGGCATCTTTGATGTCTTCTCCCAGAACCATGTTGATAACATGACCCTCCTATTTTTCTCTTTTGAGATCGTATGTTTTGTGGTCACATCTTTCCTATCAAGTGTATTCATCTTTTTGAACAAGGGGAGCCCAAATGTATACACAATACCATCTATCGAGAGATCTACATAAACTCTCCCTTCTTTCACAACAACCCTTTTGTTTGGGTCGTACCATTTCATACATTCCATTACCAATTCAGGGTCGTCGATTTCCAACGGGAACCCTTCCACCAAATGCATTCCACTAGTGACCATATTCTTGGTGCACTGAGTGGAATCTTCTTGATGAATCCTCATGGTGAATTCATAGTCATTGAAAATTCCCAGATGGGTGTTTATAATCATTATGTAGGTAGGTACGACTTGCAAGACAAGAAATTTGAATTCCTCATTGGGCTTTTTCTTCTTGGAAGTACTCATGTCTTCTTTAATTTCCTACAATTTTAGCGGATATGTGCTTTGCATACAAGTTAGGGCTAATTCTAATCATGCATTCTTAATAATTCATGAAAATTCCTTACCCATGATTACTTACTGACTGTAATTAGGTTAAATTCTTTAAGAATAATAGTATTTTCTTCACGAATTAACCAGAGGCAATGTTGCTTAACCAGAGCCATGCATGCATAAAGATTTACAAAATTTAGTTACAAGAAAAATACCTAGTTTTGTCTATAGTGTGATTGAATAAACATATGTTTAAAACCTGATGAACATGTTCTTTTGTGTTCTGAAACTTACTTTTCTTTGTGTGCTACAACCATTGTTTTAATTCGTAAATTTTCTTGCAAATAGATGGTCTTGCACGAGGTAGTGTGTTATGGAAGCAACTACATGCTCGAGGTGGTGCCAAGTACGTGTTGTTCACCACCTTTATTAATTCCTTTCACTGTGCATTAATTACCCTGAAGAAAGTTGAAATCATGGTAGATTAGGGTTCACATTACAAAATCCTTGATTCCTGCACCAGGGCCCATCTTTGAAAGGAAAGTAGCAAAGGTGGCAAACATGGCTCGCTTGCGTGTCACGTTAGTCTTTGTGAGACAACAACATCAGAGGAAGTGTCCAACTTGGATTTTGAACAACTATCTAACAATAAGATTTGAAACACCCAACATCCTATCTCAAAGAGTTACTAGGGTCGGGCCTTTTGCTTACCGAGTTTATAAGAACTGGGTGCAAAGGATACCCAGGTGTGGGTAAAAGTAAGACCGGTATGGTTCAAAATGAACTCAGTTCCCAAAAATTTTGGTTTTTGGTTGTGAAGAAATAAAAGTAGCAATCAAGTTGAAGCAAAGAAGTGCTAACACATGAACACTCGGGAAAACTTCTCCTCGATGAAAACTCACCAGGTGCAATGATTAGTCGAGAAAAATGCAAATTTTGCAGAAGATGTATTACACTCATAGCAACAAAACCCGACACCCAAAAACCCAGGAATTCGAATAATCATTAAAAGTGTGGGGGAAGAGATTTGCAAACACCCCAAGCCTAGGAAGACATCAATTGAATGGGGGTCGATCATTTTGGAGCAATACTTTCATTTTACCATTACCTCCAAAGAAACACACCAACGCAAGTAGAAAGCAAACAAAAGGGAAAAGAAAGAAAAAAATGGGGTCCACATTTTTCCAAAGGGAAAAATGAGGCGTGTTGTGAGATTACACAACACTATGAATGTGAAGAAACTAATGATGAATGTGATGATGATAGGGAATAAAAAAGTGTACAATATGTAAGCAAAGTCAAATCTAGTTTAAGTGGGACCGCAAAAAAAAAAATACTTCAAGAGTAGCCATAGCCAAAAAAATGGGTTATAAAGGTGGTGGTTTGGGGCCCCAAGGAAAAGACATTTGTATGACAATAGATGTAGAACCTAGAAAACTTGTCGATAAGCGAGGCCTTGGAGTTGATAAAATAGCCCAAGGGCATACAAGTACACCTAAAACAATTCATTTTGTTATAGCTTCAAACCCTAATCCTCATGGTGAAATAGAATCACAACTAGGACATGCCCATGGTGGAGAAAATAGTGCAACTAACACTACCACTGGTGGCGATGGTATGGGTAGCAGTACTAGTAGTGATCAACATGTGCTACAACAAAAAATTACACACAAGAGGCCAACAATACAAGATACTACACAAAAACCCAGTGATCAAGGCATACTAAAGAGGCCAAGGATTATGACAGGTCCAAGTCCAACTACCAATAATAGTACCACTACCTTAATTTCTAGTTCCATCCCAATAGAGTTATTTATAGGCACTCCTCCAATTAGTGTGGTTGCAACAACCTTTGCAAGTACTCCCTCACCATTCAAGCATTCCATTATTTTTGCATCCCCAAGTTTTGATTACAATGATGAGTTTAAAAGGAAATTAGAAATGTATAAAATGAAAGGAACCCACCGATAGAGAGTTTGTCTACTATAACTTCAGAGCTTGCAACAACAAGGGTATTACCCACATTTGACCCAAATAAAGAAATCATGGAGTACATATTTGTTGTTCCCACGGTTCAAAATAAGTCAGAGAATTAGATAGATTGCTTTGAATTTCAGGTGAGCAAATTCCAATTAGATTTTTTTGGATACAAATTTTTTGACAAAATTAATGTATCAAAGAAGAACAATGAATTGGTGTACATGTCATTGCTAAAGCAAGAGAGAGAAAAAATATTGCAGATTCAAATAGAAAAGTTATAGGCAGACCTAGCAAATGAGAAAGCAAAGAGGAAAGCAACAGATAACAAGAGCCATGAATTAGAAAAAAGAATAAAAATTTTGCCTCTACATCTACAAGCATAGAGGATAAACAAACAAAGGTGGAATTGAATGAATTGAAGCAAAGATTAGATGAGAGAGAAAAGAAATATAATGAGGAAAAATGCACTTTAGAAAAATTAAAACAAAACCTAGCAAAAGAAAAACAACAGTGGGAACAAAATTGGAGAAAGAGAGAAAAAAAGAGAGTGAAAGATTGGCAATAGAGTTGAGGGAAGAAAAAAATGAAATAAACTCTTGTCAAAATAAGTTAACTGTATTTTGTAGAGAAACAGTGAGGCATATGAAAGAAAAGATTAGGAGAAAATAATGCAGAGGATTGATCATTTGTGTGAATTGTTTCAATTGATTGATGATCTAATAGTACACAATAGGAAGCTCAAGAAATACTTAGGGGACAACAAAAAACTGATTTCAATAGAGAAAACTGCAAATCAAATTCAACAAACAGTCTACATAGCCAGTGACAATGAATTGAAATGAAAATAAATTAATAATCGGATTGATGCCTCAATGAAGTTGTCATATATCGTTCAAAAGTGTTTGAGAATACGTGAAACAAAGTAATTTCTACATCATGCTGCAAAAAAGATGAAGAAGCTAGATAAAAAGGTAAGGAACTTGGCAGGGCTTGGTTTGTCAAATCCTTTTGACATAACTCAATGATTCATTGGAAAATATGATTTCAAAAGAAGATGGAGGATACAAGGAAGATTGATTTGGACTAGTTTCCTTAGAACCTAGATGAGGCAAACTATTTGAATTTCATCAAACCACTGATAACCTCGAATGCAACTTTGACTAAAACATTCAAGTCAAGTTCCAATTTCAATCATAAATTGTTAACAAATTTTCCAGTTGAACACTATCAGTTAGAACAAATGGCACTTCCATCAGGTGAACAGTGGAGCTTGATAAAAAAGTTAATAGAATGATTTGATAATATGAGTTTCCAACGCAGCTTTGTGCAGAGTTGTCTTTGAGCAAGATTTTGTTTGCCTTTATGTATTCCTTCATTTGAAAATCAATAAAAAAACTTGTTGTACCCAAAATGAAAATTTTGGCATTCTGCTTAAATTGAGCTAAATAATGTAAAAATGACATCGAAAGTATGTTTTAGGTCAAAACAAACATGAAGTCTTTGTGGGTTTCTGTCAAGGAACCTATGGTTAAAATTCTGAAAATATGAAAATTAGGGTTTTATGCCCCTATTTTTAAGGAAACCCTTAAAAATAGGACCTTCCCGGAAATGATTGAAAATCATTCTGATAGGGTTAATTGCCTTCACAATCATACTGATCAAGTCAAAATTATCAAAAGACATGTTTTACTCTGGTGGGTCTATTTCTATTTTTCAGGAACAAAGTTAGGAGCTCTGTGGCCATTAATGGCAGATTGGCCAGTACCAGGTGTTGAAAGCTAAGCTTCAAGAACTCCAACGAAGAAGCCATGGCGGAAAAGGTAAAAAAGATGTTGTTATAGTGAGGGAGTTTCTCAAAACAAAAAAGGCCAAAATTTGGCTAACTGTGGAAATTGCACTTTTTGCTACCAAGGCAAAACACAGTCTAAAGGTGAAAAAGGCGCCCCTCTTGAAGAAAGGTGCCCTTGGATCTCAAAGGGAAAATGTAATCATTTGACATCTTCAACTCAGTCATCCTCTTCACTCTCATGCTAGCTCGACAACGAAACAACCAGCAAAATCATTTGATTCAGGGATCATTGACCAATCGTTAGCAAAGTATGGAGGATCCATTAGCAACGAAGATGTTAAATCAGAGAGTTTCATGGTAAAAGCGTCCCTGCTAGCCAGGGGCGCCCCTCAGTTGTAGGCACCAGATTCATCAATCTATTGTAGCTCTATACATGTTAGCTTTCCAGCTTCCTCTCAGCTATGTGATCAATCTGACAACAGGTTCATAGGACACGCTAAACGATCACACGTTGAGGTCAAGCAGAAAAAGCCAAAATTGAAGAACTAGAAAGGCAAGCCAGAAATTGGCTAAGGCATGATCAAAAGCGCCCCTCTTGAAGAAAGGCGCCCTTTCTTGAAGGCATCCAGATTCAGTCAGAATCTTTACTACCTCCCAGGATGATCTTCTCAGCTATGACGAGTCTCGCCAGTGAAACCATTAGCAAGAACTTCCGACAAATCAATCATCTGATGGAGGAGGTCAAAGTTAGGCAGTTCACAACATGAAGAAATCCAGTCAAAAGCTAAAAGTGCCCCTACTGGCCAAGGGCACCCTTAAGCTTGAAGGACCTGAACTTGTCTTTTCCAACTAAGAAGTTAGTCATCCTGAGCAAGACCGAGTTGGCTACCCAATGCATCGTCAAGCAGAGTCATCCAACTCATCCATCAACGGGAACGTCAGATCAAAGCACAGAGGGTCTGAAAAGGCCAAAATGAAGAACAGTCAATGAAAATTGACTAAGGCACAACCAAAAGCGCCCCTCTTGAAGAAAGGCGCCCTTCATTCTAGAGGTCCAAACTCAGTTTTCTGAGTTAATCTCTCTCAGGCATATCTCGTCAAGTTGGTCCCATCTCAACAACGAATCCGTCAGCAACTGTCGAAGATCAACTGAGCCACCAAGATCAAAGATCAAATAGAGGCACTTCAGCTTGCAAAAATGATCAAAGCTCCAAAAGGGAAGCCTAAGAAAGTCAAATGCAAATGTTGACTTGAGTTAACAAAGTTTGGAGGCAAAAAGAGGCCAAACACTCCACAATCAGTGGAAATCACCTTTTTGAACTCCAAATCAAGCTCAATCATGAGTTGGATGCCCAATTGATGCTTGCAAGTCCAAATTGACATATCAAAGCATCTAGGCATCCATTATTCATTATTTCTTTGCAGGTTGAGAAGCTCAAGAATGAATATTTTTCTTCTTCAACATTTTTGAAGATCTGACAAAGGGGTTTTCACCGTTCTTCATATTTTTGAAGATCTGTTGCACAGAGGGATTATTTATCAAAGTTTGCATCAAAAGGCATAATTCTTTCAGATTGACAGCCAATAACTTCCAATCCATCTTTTGTCTACTTCCTCTATTTCTGTCTATATTTCTTTGCATGTCACAGGAAACGACAAATAATCACAGATCTGGCCAACTAGGTATGATCATCACAACTTTTTCAACAAAGCCCACATGTTGGATTTTTCCAGAAAAAGTAGCCCTGCTACCCCTATTTTTTAGGGTTTTCGAAAAAAGTCATAATATTGAAAAACGGACAAATTGGGTTTGTTTAGCTTTGAAGCACGAACAAAACCCATGTGTTGGATTTTTTCGAGAAAAATCACTTTCTGGTACCTCGTTGCCTCTGCCACCGAAGGGCTCTTGCATGTCATAGAAAAACTCATTTTTCCGAATTTCTGACGATCTAGGTTTGTTTAGAGAACTATTCTCAACAAAACCCATGTCTCAGAATATTTCATAAAAATTACCCCCGGCAAGGCTATTTTTAGCAGTTCTAGAAAAAAGTTGTCCGAGCAGCATTGTCTGCACAGTCAATCTTCAAGGTTTTCAGAACGCAGTTCTCCCAAGACGAATACAAGACCAAAATGGTCTTACTCCATGATTTTATGAAAACGACTCACACCGATCTGTGTCGGGCACACCTAGGGATCAATCTAACCAGATTGACAAGCATAGAAACAAGTCCACAGGTTCCATAATGGTTTCACCTCGTATATCTGATCGCCTTCCAAGGCCAGTTTAGAGGATGGTAACTATTGGAATTTTACACATGCATTAAGTTCATGTGCATTTCTCACGGTTGGAGTGATTGTGGTCAAACTTTGTGGTTTCATCATCAAGCTTCGCAGTTTCATCATACGACACTCTTCCATTGAGAAAGATCAAGGAAAACGTCAAAGCTGCAAAAGAACGCGGAAGGTAGTCATTTCCAACACAGAGTTGTCATCGGTTAATACTACACTACCTTCCACGTCAAGGTGGAAACACAAACAAAAAGAAAAGGAGTAACCCTCCTAAGTGAAGCAAAATTAAGGAGATGCATACATCAAGTTGTTGACAAGCGGTAAGCTGATGATTGACAGGCATGTAACGGTCTCCGTATGAAGAAGTCAACGAATGAACAAAAGCACCGTTGACCAATGGTGATGAGGTGTCAAACACCTCAAGAAGGACATCCTACCCTCCAAATAGCATTAATTATGACTGAAGTCAACTTGATGCCCCTTTCCAAGTTGACTCCAGATCTCCACAGATCATGCATGTCAGATCCCACTAATCTAGGATGTCTAATTGACTCCCACAATTTGTGGATCTCATATCTCCTTTAAAGGTGGATGTCTATTTTGGAGACACATTTGTAAGTTAAGTTCACTTTTAGTTAGTTGTCAGTCAACTAAGGTAGACTCCCAGTTTGACTTTTGTTTAGTTTCAGTTAACTGAAGTAGATTTCCAGTTAATTGTTTGCTCACCTACTTTTAGACATAGAAATAAATCTTGTTGATTGGCAAGAACTGTTTGTTAAACTCAAGGAGATTTTAGGGTTGCCTACTCCTTTGAGTTTCTATAAATAAGAGGCTTAGGTTCTTTATTTGTTTAACCTTTATTTGCTAGCAAAATTGTTGCGCCATTGTTGCCAGAGTTAGCTTGTTTATATATGTTCACTCTTGGATGAGAGTTTCGTTGGTTGATCGCAATTGTGCATGATTTCGTGCCTTTGTTGTCCCAACCTTTGTAATTCTTTGGAGAAGCTTGAAGAAATAAATCAGATGGTGCATGCTTGCTTGATCTAAATATTTGAGTCTATTCATAGTCTTGTTTTCAAATAGTGTATTGTTTCAATCTCCTCCTTGGACAGGTGTCGTCACCTCCTTGGATATTTTGTCATCGATTATTATCGTTTGATGTTGTTTAATGTTTTGTCTTGCAGCCTAGACTTCGGACAGGTGTCGTCACCTCCTTGGGAATCTTGTTAGACAGGTCATCGTTACTTGTTGTTTCCAGTGAGCTATTTCCAAGCCTACACCTCGGACAAGGGTTCCTCCTCCTTGGAAAGTCTCAGATCTAGTTTACGGTAACGAGTGTTTACTTGTATCGAGCCTTATCTTGGTATATATCCGAAGGTTCAGAGCCTTGGCCATATTCCATTGAGACAGAAGATTCAAGTGATCCAACCATCCATTTCACTCCTACGCCCTCATGCTTTGTTTATCTTGGGGAGGAAGGATAGTTTAGAAGCTTAGTTAGTCGTAGTTAAGATCTGCAGAAACTAGAGAAAATGCTTAGCTACGACGCATTGGTTTATGCACCATTGTGTCCAGCCGCTGAGTAAAAATGATAGGAATCTTAGTACACCCCTTTTTTATAGTAGAAAATCAGCAAAGAGAGGTCTTCCTCTCTATAATCCGAAGAGCATGTACTAACACACTTGCAATAGCTGTCCGTTTCCAATAAGCACTCCAGAGGTGCTAATTGAAACGCCAACAAAACTCAAATTTAGTAATGTGTTCAATTATCTATATTATTTATTTTCTCAATTGAAGAAAAGTTTTGGTTTCTACTACTAGATACACATTAAACAATTATTGATGCTCATTGTTGTATATGCTATTATTGTTAATATGTTATTAAGCATTGAGTTGAGTGATGAATCATTGAGTACATGTAAAACTTATCTGTATGACACAATTAAAATATGAAATTATTAATAATATGTTAATTTATTCAATCTAATTCATAATTTGAAATTTAATAGAATCTAATATATAATATCATCAACTACAATTTGGAATACAATTCATGAAATGCAGTATAAATACCTAAAAACTACTAAATCACTTCAATTTTCCAATATGAGATTGAGAGCCATCTTGACTCTAACTCTAACTCTGAGTTTTAAACCCTTAAGCCCTCTTAAACCCTTGTTTTCTTGTTATATTTTTCTATTGACTGGTTATCTAGGTTGCCTTTTGCTTAAGTTGTGTTGTTATGTCACGACCCTCATGTGTTTATTGGTCCCGTGTGTTTATCAACCCCACATACCCTATTACCTGATAGGTTTGATCGTTGTGGAATTTTATTTTATAATGCCTTCCCCATCCTTTTTCCCTAGGTGCTCTCATTGAAAAGTAAATTTTGCATATGTGGTATTAAGGTCATCTAAGTTGGGTGATCCCACAATACTAGTTTACAATTTTTGGCCAAACTTGACACTGAACTAATTTTTTCCAACTAAATCTTCACTTTCGAACACCTATAGTGGCTAAACCATGAGGAATTTGAAGATGATGCAAACTAGTGATTTGTGAAAAAATTTCTGCAGATTCTAAATATATTTTTTTCAAAAATTTTGGAATCACATTGCACTTTTTTTTCATCCCCTTCGAAAACTAGTTTTTTTCAGTAAACACCATTTTTAAGGAGTGACGCTCACCGTATAACCCATAACCTTTTTTCCATGAAGGATAAAATTCTATGTTTTTAAAATTTAGATTTGTGACTACGATATCTAGTGCTTCCAATTGGTTTCGTAGTGTTTTATTGAATATTTTTTCCTTGATCAAGTTTCGAAGTCAAACCAATTACAATTTAGACATAGACAAACCGTATACAACAACTTTTTTTGTATGTATCGAAATTCAATTTTTTTCATTGGATCAAGGACTTCAATATTTGGTGCACTCATATTTTTCAAAAAAAAAATTGATAGTCTTCTATTTTTCTAGATGTGCAAAACAAAGAGCTTGATTTTTGGTGAAAAACCTACATTCACAAGAAATAAAAAATAAATATAATAATTAAATTAAATTTATTTAAAATTATACTTTTTGGGAAGCTTATAATAAGGACTACATACTTATAAATAATAAATTTTAAATGAATTCATTTGATCCTCCAAAAGGTAAATCAAAAGTGGTTTTTTATCAGCATTTTGATAGGTGTAAAGGAGACTCCGTTATAGGTATGGTTTAATACTAGCAGGGTTCTGTCCAAGGGGGTTTGATCTAAGGTGGTTTGATCAAACCCTCTTCAATTGGAATCCTTAAAATGGAACTTTTTAAAGCTTAAATCATTATATTTTCTAAAAATATGTGATTTCAAAAAAAATCAGAATCTCCCAGAAATTGTAAACCAACATTGTGGGATCACCCAGTTGCTCGTATAAAAGTGGTCCCTACCTCTTTCTGTGCTTCCACATTAGGATTTCTGATGAAGATAAAAAGGTTTGTGGAATTGCAGAAGGTGTACAAGTGTCACAAGCAAAGACTAGTTCTAAAGCATGAGAGAACTTTCAAAGAGTGTTGTGTATAGGCTCCATGGAATGTTGGCATGTGGAAGAAGATTAAAGGATTTTGCAAGTCCACGAGCCCATAGAAGCATGTCCTTTTTTTGGTTGCAAAACTGTGGAAAGACACTGTGTGACGATATTCTCACATAGGAGAATCCTATTGGAGAGAGGGGATGACTATGTCATTTTCAAGAAAATCAAGGCTTTACTCATCATTGAGATTTGTACTTCCCTTCCAAATGGACGACCCACATTCAAAATTGATAAATGGGTAGATGAATGAACTATCGTCATGTGAACAAGAAATAATGTGGATGTGATGGATGATAGCTCATCTTTTATGTTAATTACCTTCCTAAATTTTCAATTCAATGTAACCGATCGTCTCATTTGTTTGGTATGGCATAGTAGCAAAATCCATAGAGGTACGCTCATACCGCGTCAAATTGAGCTCTAAAAAATTAAAAAATAGGTACCCTTCTTGGAAAAATTCACCATTGTTAAAGTCTTGAAGTTCATAATCGATTATGCAAAATCTATTACATAATATTGTAAAGTCCCAACATGATAGTGTAGAAATTTGTTTTAAATCATTATGGAATCAGTCAAACACCCAACCCACTACATCTAAAAGATCCTTTGAGGGGGATATTATGGCCTAGTTGTCGAGTTCCTCAAAATAGCTTGTGCATTGCCTCGACCCTAATACAGTAGGTGGGATGGTAGACAAGGCCAAAAATTGTAGAGATGTTGAGTTGAAGAACCAAGATGACATAGTCATTGGGTGGGAATTATTCCTACATTAGTATGGAAAAAAAAACCACCATGGATATATCTCCAATGCATGGACCTATGATTTGGGGAAGCTGGTTGTCCCTAATGTCTTCATAAATGTGGAACTTATTAGACACCTTGCTTCTAGATATGATGAAAATATTAGATTAATTAGGGCATTGGATGGAAGTGTCCTAATGGATATAACCAAGGAGTTTTTTGCTAAATTTTTTGGACTCCATGTGGTTGCAAGTAAGGTTATAGACCTTAGCTCTTTTAGACAAAAATACCGACAAGATAAAAGTAGCTTTACGATGCAATGGTTCCCTAGATTCAAACAAAAGGGCTATAGAAGAAAGTCATTGAGAGCCCCTGATAACGAATCTAAGCCTTTTGACATCAAGTCTTTTGAAGACTATTTTAGAAGATCATATTGGGCATTCACTAGTAGAATTTGGCAAATAAATGACTAGGTGACTAAAACTTTTAGTCACAACAACTAAAAATGACTAAATTCTACTAATTTTTTGCAACTTAGCTATAAATGAGTAAATAAATGACTAATTTGGTCATTGACTAAAAAAAATTTTAATCACAAAAATAAAAATGACTAAATATTTAGTCACCAAATACAAATTAGACAAAATTTTAAAAACACATTTTGGCCAATTATTGGCACAATGTATCGTGTGCTTCGATGTATTAGCACTTATTCATGTTTATTCATGTTCATTGCAGAAATATTCCTTGCTTCATTCGTTAGTTGCAACTTAGTTTGTCACTAAAAATTTTGGAGAGGACCTAGAGACTTCTGAAAAGGCGGGCAAGGGAAAGGAATTTAGAGTTTTCTGCAATGAATTTGAAGTCGATGAGGCCCTCTGTAGCGAAGTCGGATTTGGGGATGCCCTCTATAGAGAATTCAGAGGTAATTCAAAACCCTTATTACATTAAACACATCTATAGCTTTCTGAGTGGAAACTTACAATAGTTACAATCTATTAGTCTTAATAATGTTCTTTTACAATCTTGTCACTATTCTGCTTCATAATGTGTTCGAGCTCAATATAATAAAATTTGGGTGTCAGTGCCAAAATAGAATTTCCTCAAACAATTTTGATACATTTTAACTGCAAGCACTAACTATCCTTGTGCAAAGTAAACATGTTTTAGATTTACCCACACATTAGGTATTTGAATAAAGATGTTCCATAATGTAGCTTCTTGTACCTATGTAAAAATTTCCTTTGTAATATGAAATTGACCCCTTTCAGCTAGCACAATGGCTGCCCCATTTGCAGCATAAACATTTCCTGGTCTTTGTGCCAACATTTTACAATACAGTTCTCTAGCCTTCTCAAGATTTTGTGCCTCCACCTTTGGATCCCTCCTCTCATTGCGAAAAGCTGCAAAATAATTCCAATTTCCAAGTGAAATGTCAACATAAGAAGTCTTTGCATTTGATTCACTTTGTGCAACTTTAATTGTTTCTTTTCTTTAAGCCAGTCATCTGTTTTCAGTTCCATTTTTCTAAGCATAGATAAAGCATTTGATGAGTTTTTATCCACGTTAAGTGCATCCCCAATCAATTCTAGGCTTAGTTGGATCTCATTCTGAGCCTGAGCCATGGCTACAAGACATAGATATGCATCCACATAATCAGGAAACTTGAACAATATTAGCCTATATAAAAGATTTTATTTTTCAGTATCATGTAGTTGTTCAAACAACCTAGCAAGATTAAATAGTGTTGTGACTTTATCCCATGGTAACTCAAGTGAAAAACCACCTTCTTCTAATCAATGGAAGAATTTCATATCCTTAAAGAGAATAGGAAAAATTGTAGATTGAACACTGGGGATTTTATTAATGAATTCAACACAAATGTCATTTCCTAATGCCTCCATAAAAAAAAATTGAGCCAACTCTAGTTCATCATGCTCAAAATGAAGAACCCCAATGTTGTTTAACAATTGAATGGGTACTTCTTCTCTACTCTTCTTCAAAAGAGACTTTGTTGTCTTAAGAGAATCTAAGGTTGCACTGGGGTCTGACGATATTATTAACTCATACATCTTGATAAATGCATGGGAATCATGTGGATCTATGCGAGTTTCCTTTCTTAATTTCCAAAGCCTTCTTTGCCTGCCCTTTTTGGGCATATATATGGCCTACAAATTTTAAGCTCTCACAGTTCTCAGGGTGGACCTCCAGAACCTTTTCAAATTTTGAGAGAGAACTCTTAAGATCTCCCAACTTCAATTGAACCTATACACAAAATAATAATAATGTGGCCTCTGGCTTTCCTTGAATGATGTCATGTAGTAGCGGCCAGTGGTGTCATAATCACCTTTACTATGATAAGATCGTGCAATATTATAATATGAATGAGATTTCATGAGAGGGTGATCAGTTGAAACAAGAGTTGTCTCAGTCAATTGTTCCACTAGAAAATGTTGTCTTGCAGTGAAGAAAAAATGGTTTGCTAAATGATTCAATGTCATTGCAAAGTACATGTATAATTCAAAGGCTCTACGCATCTTTTCCATTCCTTCATGAACACTACCTTTTTCACTAATTGTGAGAATCCTATAAGTAAAAAATGCACAAAACTGACCATAGAAATTTATATAGAGGCAGAACATCATTTCCCAATGCCTCCATAATTTTTTTTTCAGCCAACTCTAGTTCATCACGCTCAAAATGAAGAACCCCAATGTTGTTTAAAAATTGAATGGGTACTTCTTCTCTTCTCTTCTTCAGAAGAGACTTTGGTGTCTTAAGAGAATCTAAGGTTGCACTTGGGTTCGATGATATTAATAACTCACCCATCTTGATAAATGCATGGGCATCATGTGGATCTATGCGAGTTTCCTTTCTTAAAATTTTCAAAGCCTTTTATGCCTGCCCTTGCAGGCATATATATGGCCTACAACTTTTAAGTTGTCACAGTTCTTAGGGTGGACCTCCAAAACCTTTTCAAAATTTGAGAGAGAACTCTTGAGATCTCCTAGCTTCAATTGAACCTATCCACAAAATCCTGTGGCCTCTGGCTTTCCTTGATTAATGTCGTGTAGTAGTGTCCAGTGGTGTCATAATCACCTTTACTATGATAAGATCGTGCAAGATTATAATATGAATGATATTTCATGAGAGGGTGGTCAACTGTTCCACAAGAAAATGTCACCCTACAGTGAAGAAAAAATGGTTTGCTAAATGGTTCAATGCCATTTGCACAGTATAGGTATAATTCAAAGGCTTTACGCATCTTTTCCATTCCTTCATGAACACTACCTTTTTCACTAACTGTGAGAATCCTACAACTAAAAAGTGCATAAAATTGACCACAAATTTTTCCCCATTCTAAACAGCAAAATTGCCAAAAAATGCATTTAAAACCTGCAAAAAAATGCAAATAAAATCACGTTGATTTTCATGCTAAAAAAAACCATGAGACCATAGCTTGTTTCTTACTATTATGCTTTGATATATTTTTTCCAAGCATCCATAGCTTTTTTGAAATCACCTTTTTTAGGATTTTAGCCATAGCAACAAGGCAGTGAACTATTTGATAAAATTCTTTGGTAGACATGTATGAAAAATGTGGTAGCATAGAAAAGGAAATGAACTTTGGAAAAAATGCCTCAAAAAAATGTGGTCTCATGGTGATGGAATTCCATGACAAGCGAATTGTTATGGATTGTCATGGCATTCCATCACCATGAGACCACATTTCTTTGAGGCATTTTTTCAACCAGTTCACTGCCTCGTCTATACTATTGTTTACTATTATGCTTTGATAGATTTTTTCCAAGCATCCATAGCTTGTTCGAAAGCACTTGTTTTAGGATTTTAGCCATAGCAACAAGGCAGTGAACTGTTTGATAAAATGCTTTGGTAGACATGTATGAAAAATGTGGTAGCATAGACAAGGCAGTGAACTTTTTGAAAAAATGCCTAAAAGAAATGTGATCTCATGGAATGCCATGACAATCAAATGCAATTGGCAGTTGCTCCTAGTTATTAGTTATGCAATGTGAAGTAATTGCATAACTACTTAGGTTGACTTTGTAAAAACTATATTGTAATTGAAATTTCGTCATCTATTAGCATCTAGTTATTAGTTATGCAATGTGGAGTAATGCTTTGAGTTTGAAAGATGTGCAATGCAATGTAATCAACAATTTGAATATAAACTACAAAAATCATTGTTTTACAATTCATTAGTTAAACTCTCTATTTTATTTTCTCTTTATAACTCTATTTCTATGGAAATGCCTTTCAATTTTTTTAAAAAATAGATTTTGTCTCTTATTCAATTTTTTTTTATATTTTGTCATCTATCAGCATCTAGTTATTAGTTATGCAATGTGAAGTAATGCTTTGAGTTTGAAATATTTGCAATGCAATGTAATCAATAATTTGAATATAAACTAAAAAAATCTATTTTTTACAATTCATTAGTTAAACTTTCTATTTTATGTTCTCTCTATAACTCTATTACTATAGAAATGCCTTTCAATTAAAAAAAAATAGTTTTTGTCTCTTAGTTACAATTTTTTATTGCTATGTGTATAAAATTACAGATGGATCAACATCGAAGGTTGACTAGGGATCAATACCATGCATTTGGTGAGAGAATAGCCGATGAGAGTGACATGGACAAATATATGTGTCCATGTAATGACTGTCTTGATGGAAAGGTGAAAAAAAGAAGTCAGATTTATCGACATATGATAAGATATGGACATAGTGGTATAAGCCCTTGGAATGTGAATTATTATGAAGATATGATAGAATGGCAGAGTGTGAGAGATGAAGAGGCAACAAACATAGATGAAGATGCATAAATGTTAGACAAATGGTTTGAAGTTGAGAGAATGTTGAATGAGGGTATAAACGATGATAGGGTCAAGTTGATGGAGGGTGCTTCAAATTCTATGTATGCTAATTGCAGGTTAAGTCATTTGACAATAATCCTTCAAATTCTTAACTTGCAAGTGGTGTTTGGTTGAATAAATGAGAGTGTAGATCAGTTATTGGAATTATTAAGTTCGTTGTTACCAAATAACTCCACATTGCCAACAAAACAAAGTCAATGTAGAAAGGAAATCACTAAGCTAGGCTTAGGGTATGAAAACATCCACACATCTGTGAATGATTGTGTATTATTTCACAAGAATCTTGCAAGTGAGAGTGAATGTTTGAAATTTCATGAAGCAAGGTATAGACAAGGGTTGAAATCAGCTGTGATTCCTAGAAAGGTTCTTCACCACTTTCTGGTAATCCTGCAATTACTCTGAATGTATAGGTGTAGAGACATTGTTAAGCTTATGCAATGGCATGCCCAAAATAAGAGCATTGATGGAAAATGACATGTGCCTGATTCTAAGGCATGGATGGAATTTGATAATAGATGGCTTGATTTTTCTGAAGATCCTTGTAATATAAGGTTGGGTTTGGCTCTATATGGGGTGAACCCATTCTCAAATAAAATTACTAAATGGCCAATTTGGCCAGTGTTTTTAATAAATTATAACTTGCCTCCATGGTTAGCAACTAAACCATTTTTCTTAATGCTATCATTGATTATACCAAGAAAGAAAAGTGTGACTTCAAATACAATTGATGATTATCTAGAGCCATTATATGATGAGCTAATGGAATTGTGGAAAGGAATTGAAGCAATTCAATCTTTAAAGGATGGTCATTCAATCAAATTCACTTTAAGAGATTCCTTATTGTTTACGATTCATGATCTTCCTACATATGGCACATTGTCTGGTCTCAGTTTTCATGGATACCATGGATGTATTGCTTGCAACTTTAAGGATTTTGTGAGGCACTCAAGAAGTTTTTGTAAGTGTATTTATTGTGGGCATCGTGCTTACCTTAAAATGGATCATCCATATCGTCAACAAAAAACACGGTTCAATGATCAAGAAGAGAATCGTGAAGCACCATTGCTAATAAAAGGTGATTACATTGTTGAGGATGGACAAAAAAGAATGTCATTTATTGAAAATTATGGGATTGTCGGTATTAGATATGATCCATGTAATGAAAGCAATGTAAAAAGGTTGTGCATATTCTATAAGCTACCATACTTTAAGGATATAGCCATTAGGCATACTGTTGACTTTATGCATACTGAGAAAAATATAGCCTATGTTATTATATAAACTCTTTTTGGTGCTTTTGATACTATTTCATCACATGAAGACTTTCAACAACTAAAGATTCATTGAAATATTTGGGTTGAAAAATATGATGATGAAAAATATAGAAAACCTAGTGCTCCTTATGTCTGGACAAAGGAACAATGTGCATAATTATTACAATTGATTTCTTAGACTCAATTTCCAATTGGATATGTAAGTAGTAGTATTAGAAGCCAAACTGGCATTAATGGCTTTAGAGGCCTTCAAACCCATGACTATCATGTCATAATGGAGAATATTTTACCTATTGTGGTAAATATATTAAGTTTGGCAAAGGGGCCAAGATTTGCAGTTATAAGGTTGGGCCTAATATTAAAGAGAATGAGTTTACATGTATTAGATCCTTTGAACTTTTATAGTTTGATGGAGGAGGTTGTTCAAGTCCTTTGTCTATTGGAATGGGAATTTCCACCAACAATATTTAACATTTCTATGCATATTTTGATACATCTACAATATGAACTAAAGCATTGTGGCCTAATAAGAACAAGATGGATGTATCCTATAGAACGATAGTTGAAGGTTTTGAAAAAAATTGTTCATACTAGGGAAAAACTGGAAGGCAACATGTCTGAGGGATATTCAATGCAAGAGGCAATGGAATTTTGCACAGAATATATGAAGGATTTTAAAAATGCCAATCGGCGTGTATGGGACGATGACAAAGAAGAGACAGTTGCAAGTGAAGTATTAGAATGCAATGGATGTTACTTCGAAGCTATCACATCAAGAAAGAAGTGTGATACATGCCTATATTCTTCAAAACACATCTTCATTCGATAAGTAACACAAGTAAAAAACATTACACAATAATTTATTTACTCAATTGCATTTACACATTTATATTATCAATATTACTATTTGTATGTTAACATTCTATTTAAAAGATATGAAGAAGAAAATAAAGCTTGGATGCAACATCGACCTCAAAAGCACAGACGTCATGCTGATTTGGTTGGAGGTGATTCTTTTCCAAAAATTGAAGAATGGATTGCTAATGCAGTCAGTGATGCAAAAGAAGAAGGTCAAGATATAACAATAGAGGAAAGTGAGCTTTCACAATCTCCACATTTATGGGCTACATGTTTCAGTGGAATGTGGGCCTATGGTATTCATTTAAGAGTGGAAGAAAAAGACAAAGGAAAGATAAATTGTGATTGTGTTATTAGTGCTGAATTTCTTCACGAAATTGAGAAGAAATTTTATGTTGGATTCATCCAACAGTTTATTCTAGTGGAATGTGGTTAAAATAGTCCTATATTATTAAAATGTAAGTGGATCCAACCATCTATAGTACAATTTGATGAGTATGGATTTGTACGCGCAAATACAAGACAATTTTTAGCAGAGACGGATGAGTCGTATGTTTCCCCTCTTCAAATTAACCAATCATTTCTAATTGATGGTGTAAGAAGCTCGGGATGGTCGTATGTCATTCAAATAGAGTCTCGTTCAAAATGAAAATTCATGGAATTTGTTGATATAATTCCTAATGGGAAATATGTTAATGTACAAGAAACATTCGAAGAAGTGGATGAAGATGATGATGGAGTGTTTGAAGAATAAATTTTGATTACCAATGAAGAGATTGGAAGAGAGAATGCATGTCATAGATGAGGATGAGGAAGAAAATCAAGTAGATGCATACATGAATGATCAGGATTCTAATCTTGCTGAAAATGCAGATGATTATGATGATGTTTTGTCACCATAAGAGGTTAGCTTGTCACCTAAACTTTGGTTATATGTATGTGTAATTTATTATTGAATGTAATAAAGATCTGAGTATAGGTATGCTTATTCACTATTGTTTTACGGATACATTTTTTAATGTAATCATCATTATTTTGTTGGTACATTGTATACAAAACCTGAGATGTTCACTGCTGATTTGAAGTGCATTTAAAGTTAGGTTCAATCATTCTTCTTAGTTTTTTTACTTTCGTTGAAACTTTGAAATTAATTTTGTTTAGTTAGAATATGATTTGTTGTATTCCCTATATGTTTTCTAGATGAAAACATATAATGACCATATGTGATTTAATAATACATATAGATATCTTAACATTAGGTGAACTAAGCCTCCCCATTACGAACAAAGAAATGATCTCTTAGGTTTGACTGACGTTGAAAACTAAAACTGAGAGACTACAAAATTAGAAAATTGTTCAATATTTTCAATAAAATGATTGTTGGAAATAGGATGCCATTTAATTGCAATCCTAAACATTATTTATTGCATTTATCTCCTAAGTCCTTGGAATTTGTTCAACAACACTAGGATTAGGAAGAGAATAATATTTGATGAAATTCTATTATCAGAATAATCGAATGAATGAAATATACAATGGATCAATCCTTAAGAAAGGAGATTGTGCAAAACCTAAAAGTAACCCTAATAGGTAAAAATTTAATAATTTAGATAATTATTAAATGTCACATTATGAAAACTAAGGTAAAATCTTACGAAAGGAATAAAGGTAACTTAATTAACATAATTAAGTTAAAACCTTTACTCTAACACCCCCTCTTAAGATGAGCAAGAGTGCAGCTACAAACATGTGCAAGAAAGCAAAGGTAACTACAATGCATGAAATCAAACAATGGTCCCGACAACTAGGCTTGATCAGGTACCCGAATACAACCAAATCTCTGTAAAGTGGAGTAAAAGAGAAAACCACGTGGGAAAAACTCTTCTCCAAAAAGAGATGAAAAAAACATGCTGAAAAAAAACATGAAGGAAGGCCTCACTGAGACCCCCCAAGGACAACTTCCTTCACCCCAATCATAGAGCGCAAATGAAGATAGCACGGAGATGCCAACGGTTTAGTGAAGATGTCTACAACCTACTCCTCTGTAGGAATGTTCTATAAGATGAGAGAACCATCCTGAATCAACTATCTGATGAAGTGCATGTGGATCTCAATGTGTTTAGTCTGCTGATGCTCCATTGGGCTGTGGGAAATGTGAATAGCACTTTGATTGTCACACCAAAGAGTAGTGGGATGATCAGGAGGAAAACCAAACTCAGTCATCAACTACCGAAGCCATAAAATCTCCTGACTAGCTAGTAGAGCTGCTCAGTACTTAGCCTCTGTAGATGATAATGCAATAGCAAACTGCTTCTTGCAAGACCATGTGATAGGACCAGAACCAAGACAAAAAATAAAGCCAGAAGTAGACTTATGATCATTGACATCACCAACCCAATCTGAGTCAGTGAAGCCAACAATGTGAGGAGCTCCTGATGTTTCTACATTCCGAGTTTTTGGTAGTGAGGCTTGGGCATTTATTCCGGATGCTCAGAGGAAAGCCATGGAGAGGAAGAGTTGACCACTCATATTTGTTGGCTACTGTGAGGATTTTAAGGTGTATAGGTTGTTTGATCCTGATTCCAAAGAGGTCTTGTTTTGACGAGATGTCCAGTTTGATGAGCGCTACCCTCAAATGGATCCTCCATCACTAGCTTCTACCTCACTGCCTACTACTTCCTCTCCACCTCTTGAGGATTACATATCTTTAGAGGATGATACAGATGATGACCCACCATATCCACCACCACCAGATACTCAACATTTTCCCAAGTGGGCCCGTGTTACTGTTGAGGCAGCTGGCCCTTTGGCAGGTAATCCTTCAGATACTCATCGTACTCATGCTTAGATAGTTGGTACTAGTCTTTTGAGTCATGCCATCTCGGATGATCCTCAAAAGTTTTTAGAGGCGGCAGGTCACCATGAGTGGGATAGGGCCATGGATGAGGAGTATTCTTCTTTGATGAAGAATAACACTTGGGATCTTTGTTCTCTTTCGAAAGGGAGAAAGTTGGTTCGGTGCAAGTGGGTGTACCGTACCAAGTATGTTGCAGATGGTTCGATTGATAAGTACAAGGCTCATCTTGTTGCAAAGGGGTTTTCTCAAGTAGAGGGTATTGATTACTCCGAGACCTTTTCTCCTGTTGCCAAGATGAATTCTATTTGCCTTGTACTCTCCCTTGCAGCTTCTCAGGGATGGACAGTGTTTCAAATGGATGTGAAGAGTGCCTTCTTGCATGGGGACCTACATGAGGAGATCTATATGGAGCAACCTCAGGGTTTTGTGTAGGACTCTTCTTTGGTTTGCAGACTTTGACGGTCATTGTATGGTCTCAAACAAGCTCCCAGGGCTTGGTATGAGAAGATGGACTCCTTTTTGCTTGCTTCTCACTTCACACGTCATTCCGATCACACAGTGTACATTCAACGTCATGAGGGTAATCTTTTGATACTTGTGCTATATGTTGATGATCTCATTATTATAAGTAGCTCATCCTCCATGATTTAGAGTGTTCAGAGAGCTTTGATGGAGCAGTTTCAGATGACAGATCTTGGTCTTCTGCACTATTTTTTGGGCCTACAGGTTATTCAGTCTTCAGATGGGATTTCCATACTTCAGCAAAAGTATGCTCTTGATATGCTCTAGCGATTTGGCATGCTTGATTGCAAGCCTACCCCCACTCCTTTTCAGTCAGGTGTTGTTTTGTCTACCACTTGCTCTACTCCTTCAATAGATCCCACTTTATATAGGCAGTTGGTTGGCAGTTTGTCGTATCTGAGACATTTGTAATTAATTCTAAATGTTAGGAGCATGTGAGGGCGTCCATTTTGAGTTTTGAAATAATAGGGGCACATGGGGTGCCCACATGATAGGTGACACTCATCTTGAGTTCAGTTAACTATTTGGAGTAAGAGATAACACTTATAAATGCATTTAAAGATCCTAGGAGTTAGGATTTGATGTTTTCATGCATGAAGTTCAGTTCTGTTTAGTTCAGATCAGTTCAGTTCAGTTCAGAATCAGTTTAGTTTAGTTTAGTTTATCTTAGTTTAGTTTAGTTAAGTTCAATTCAGTTCAATTCAGTTCAATTCAGTTCAATTCAGTTCAATTATGGTTCAAGATATGTGCAGGATCATCATGGAAAAAACAGGTCCTTAAGTGGCAATGAAAATTCAAAAAATCAGAGTTGGGCAACTTGACATAAAATTTTGAATAAGTTATCTATATTATTTCAAAAATATGTAAGAATAGAATCTGTGACAAATTGAATGTAGTTTCTAAACTACTAGGTTAATTTATGTAAAAAAAAAAATCTATTTGGTGAAAATTTGAAATTTCAATGCAGTAGTACTAAAATTTCAAGGAAAAAAAAAAAGGTAGGTGTCTATCTGACCACCCTAACCATAATAAAATCATAATATTTTTTTATAAAATTTTAGATATAAGTAGAGGACTCATGTCCGGATGTGATGCATATTTTTTTGTAGTTTTTTTTCAAATAAATAATTAATTATGAATTTGTTATTACAAATTTTTAAAAATATTAAAACTCGTATGTCTGACCACCTTAACTTGGTCAAAACTTAATGGAATTCATTTTTTTTTTTAATCCTATAGTATACGAAGCATAGAATGTGACGCATGTTTTGGATTCAAAAAATGTGATACCGTTTGAAAGCTATAGATGTTTTTCTATCAGACTATCAATCAGGACTTTAGTCGTAATTCTAATAAAAAATAAATAATTATTATTTATTAAATTCTAAAGAAAATATAATTTATACTGGTAGAAAGCTGAGAAGCTCATTTACAAACCCTTTTCGTTTTATCAATTTTAGGTAAAATAAAAGTCGTCAGCCACATGGGCGAAGTCTGGAAAAACAAGGTAAGTTGTTAAACAAGTTTTACGTGTTGACTTTTAGGATTGGCAGGTCCAAACCAAATCCTGAGCCTAATACCAAGGCATTAAATTTTCTGTCAGAATATCAAATATCCGATTTGAATCCGATATCCAATTTGAATTTGATATATGATATCTTTTAAATCAGTTTTAAAACAATTTATACAATCTTAAATATATTATTTAAAAATGTAATTAAGTTTATAATTTAATATATATAATATCAAATAAAGTTTATAATGTAATATATTTAATATACAATTAATGGTAATCTCTTACCGAATTATGTATTTAATATATAATATTTAAATATTATTTCAATATTTTAGTTAATCTATAAATATTTTAATATTATTTCAATATTTTAGTTAATCCATAAATAATTAAATATATATATTACCAATTTATAAAATATTTAAATATTATCTCTTTCCCTCTCGCTCTCTCCACCTCTATCTCTCTCAAGTCTCTCACTCAATCACTCTCTCTCTCTCTCTCACTCTCCCCTTTCCTTCTCACTCCCTCTCCTTCTATATCTCCCTCTCTCACTCTCCCTCTCTCCCTC
>CM021101.1:331564616-331622578 GCA_007115665.2 Sequoiadendron giganteum | reverse complement strand
TCTCTCTCTCTCTCTCTCTCTCTCTCTCTCTCTCTCTCTCTCTTAAAATTATCCCTCCCTCTAAATACATACATACAAGCATACATACATATGTACATATAATCTTACATACATACAAGCATACATGTACATATGTACATACAATCTTACATACATACATACATACACACATACATACATGCATACAAGCATGCATACATACATACATACATGATATAAAAGCATACATACGTACAAAAATATAAATATATATACATACATTCAATAGAGTAGCATTTAACACAAAGAAAGACACAATGCGAGCACGTTATAATGCACTCATAGTATGTCTTGCTAGACATGTCTTGCACAAAGACAAAAACCATGTCAAAAATAAGAAATAATGTGAGCATGTTATAGCATGCTCACATTATAACACACTCATGTTATATATTGCTTTGGGAATCCCCAAGCCCTGGGATTGGTATTTGCCTTGGAATACCAATCCAAAGGCTTGGAGGGCCTTCCCAATGTCCAAAGATGTGTTTTTTTCAAATTCTACAATATTTCACATAATCAGGTTTGTGCTCACCATCAAGATTGCACATGTTTCCATGTCGAACAAATTGAACACCTGGGTAATGTTAGGCTCTCTCTTAGTTATCTAACGATGTAACTTTTTTTCACTTTTTGACAATGTTTTGCCTTTGATCTATAATTTCTTTTATTTGTGTATCTATTTTTTGGAAAAAACTAGTGTTTGGTGTTTTCTTTGTTATAAATTAACCATTCATCAAAATTTCAAATGAATTACATTTTTAGAAACTAGACTCCATTCTACACATATTAAAAATAAAAATAAAAAATTCAATTAGTTTCCAAAATTTATAGGTGTAGCACAGCCAAAATTCTATTTTTCAAGAAGTGTCCACTTTGAAAATTAGTAAAAAATCAAATATTCATTAAAAAATTATCAAAAAAATTGAGCATAAACTACATACTGTTAGCTAATTTCTCACCAAAGCGATTTTAAAAATACTAAAAAAATGTTCACCGTGCTAGGGAGCTATAAAAGTTGTTATGTTATGGTTTTTTTGACGAAAACAACACCAATTTCTGTGGTCCCCTCTTTTGAACAAATTAATCTCAACCATTTAAAAAAATAAAATTAGTAGTTTAGAAAGTAGACTCAAAGCACTATGATCCTTGCTTTTGTTGCATCTCAAAATTTTGATGTAACTATCCTCTATTTCACATCCAAGGTCAGTATTTCTTGATTTCAGAAGAAAAAAAAAAGTGGACACTTAAGCCCCCTTTTTGGCCCCCCATCTTTTTGCACTTAAGCATCTGGTGAATCACTATTTACTACTTCAAATATCTCCTTCATTATTTCGTAGAACTATCACATTCATAATGTTCTAGACTCTCCCCTGCAATCTACCTGGAATCCTTTGGTTGTGAGTTGGTCAATCTAGTTACTGTGGGTTGCAATTCTTCTAGCTGGAAGAAAGTTTCATCTAAAGTATACAAATCATTAATCAACCATGAATTAACATAGAATCATATTAAATTTCATAAACATTCACACATTTATCCATGCAAACATCATCATATCATAATTATATTTCCACATGGTAAAGTTTGGTTTAGGATGCATAAAAGACATTAAAGATATATAAGGTTCATGATTGTTTGAGATAAGAAGCTTGAAATATTAAAATGATATAAACTAAAAGGAAGAAAACTAGCTATTTCCTAACCCCATTAATAATCATTGCATCCTAATGTTCATATTTATTGTTTTTTTGTTTATTAATTATGACCCTTCATATAAAAGGGTGTCCTAGTATGACTTGATCATTTTTGCAATTTGTATAATTTTATATGACATGTGTAGATGTTTGTGTAGACACGGAAAATTGACCAATGCATTTGATTTTGATTACTACCATCGTTTCATCCCGAATCATACTCTCAGCTTATCATCACCTTTCATCCCTTAATTAAATAAATCATTATTTATTTAATTAGGTCTTTCTCCTCCATTGATTAAATTAATCAATCTAATTTAATTAATCTTTTATCTCTGTTCATTTAAATAATTTATTTTATTTAAGTTACTAAAGTCTTCTTATTAAATTGAATAAATTAAACCTTATTTGATTTAATCTAACATTATCCCCTTTAGTTAAATAAATCAAAATATTTATTTAATTAAACCCTTCTTCTCAATTTGATTTAAATCAATGCACAAATTTAAGTCTAAATTGTCACATCTCCTAATTCCTCATTGCATTAATTAATCTATGATTAAATTAATCTTAAATCATGTCCCATCCTCTAGTTTTTACCACTTTCACATGAAAATAGATTTAATTCATTTATTAAATCTCTATTTTCCCTCACATGGCATAAAAGGGGAATATTTTCTCAAATTTGAATTCAAATCCAAATGGACTTAGTCCTTCCAACAAGGCATTTATTTCACCTTACAAGTCCTTTTTCCTTGAGCCAAGTGACCATAACTCCATTTTGTTCCCTCTCCAACAAGTCATTTCACTCATTTCAAATTCCACCTAATATCATTTATTGGCACTTTGATCAAAATGTGCACAACCTTCACCCATTCACATCTTGACAAGTGGCACTTGGCCATTGGATGTTGAATGATCTCACATTGCTTAATCTTGCTCATTCTTCCAATTTGGAAATTTATAAATGAGAGACTCTTTCTCTCATTTTTCATCCACAATTTGAATGCAAAGTTATTATCTTCATATTTGGAGCCATTCCATATATTTCTTGAGCATTTTCCATCACCATAGCTAGGTTATTGTAGGTTTTGTCAAGAAGTCATCTTGTTCTTCATCAAAAAAGTGGATCAATCTCCATCAAATCATCAAAGCTTACAAAGGAGTTGGGAAATGACCAATTTCTACACATAATTGGCACCAACTCTCCCATGGGATCAAGTGTTTGCATTATTTGAATTAGGATTTAACTTAGTTATTTGTTTTGTTCTTCATATCATTTCCTATTTTGAATATTGTAGATGGATTTCATGGGGAATCCAAGCAAAGCACTCCCTGCAAACGACCATCCGCTCCCATGCCAACCCCCAGCCTGGACTAAAGAATCAGCTCCATTGATCTAGTGCCACTAGACCTAAAATGATGGCCACAACAATCAATTTGTAGGTGGGCACTATGCCCTGGTACCTCTCCAAGTCTATTTGTCCCTCAGAAAAGTGAATCTCATCGAGACCCATCACATCGTAGCAAACATCCCTACCAGCATCTGGATCATAAATAACTCTTGCTCCATGGATAGGCATTTGTAGGATGTGCCAGACATCCTCAAGTGTAATAGTAGCCTCACCAGTGGGAAGATGGAAAGTGGAGGTCTCATTGTGCCACCGCTCGACCAAAGCTATCATCATCCCCAAGTGGGTCCGAACAAGACAAACGTACGCAATGAACCAAAGGCCAAGCATACCAAGCTGCTCTTGAAGGAATACGTGCATACCCTGTAGTCTCTATAGCACTGGGCATCTGTTCTCCCTTGAGTGAAATATCTCAAGGTCCTCCTACACAAGGGAAACCATCACATCAAGTCTCATTAAAAAATATGCCTCTCGCATCAGCTTTTCACATTTGAAACAACAAATGTGACGCTATTTGCAAATGCGGCGCAATTTGTAAAGTTCTAAACTGGGCCGCCACAACGAAGTTTGAAAAATCCTAAATTCCTAAATGCACTGTGCGGTGCTCTTTGCAAGTGTGGTTGACTTTGTACTCAAACCCTAATTCTAAACTGCACCACGCAGTTTGATTTGCAAAGGCGACTAAGTTTGGCCGAAACCCTAATTTTCTTAATTGGCTCGCAGTGGCACCCTTCACGTATGTGGTGCTATTTGAGGCTACGCGACGTCGATTGAACATTTACAATGACGCTATTTAGTGTCGCTTGACCTAAAGTTGACTTGAACCCTATTAAATGCATGTAAAATAAGAAAATTAAAAGTCAAGATAGGGGTACATACCACAAGTCCTGCACCAGTTGGCCGCTGATGCACTCATACCTCTCTGACACGTGCCAGGGAAGTTATCATTGAAACATTTCGATCGGAACTCAGAGCTCAAGGTGCAATAATTTCTAAAGGCTAAGTGTGCAAATGAATTGAAAGTGACCCCTCAAGGTCTATTTAAGCCTGCAAATTAGGGTTTTTTTGACCTAATTTGACCATCCAGCAAGGGTTTGGGTCCCCCAATTCTTTTTTTTCCCAACCAAGGGCCATGTTGCATCTTTGTTTGGCATTTAACACATTTTTTGGCATCTTGGGGCATTTTTGGACCCGTCAGGCACCTTGTCCTCTTTTTTTTTGCGAGATCATCCAAAAATCAAAATTTGTGTCTTATCTCTCGAAGGGGAAATATACCAGCATAATCCTTTTTCTAGGACAGCAGTGGGGCATCTAAAAAAAAATTGAACTTTGATCACAACAATTTATTCTTTGAACCAACGCAACAAGTGCATTGCTTCAAAGAGGGGCAAAATGTAGACATGAAAAATTGACTGACACACGTGATCCTGATTACTAACATCGTTTCATCCTGAATCATACTATCAGCTTATCATCACCTTTCATCCCTTAACTAAATAAATCATTATTTATTTAATTAGGTCTTTCTCCTCTACTGATTAAATTAATCAATCTAATTTAATTAATCCTTTATCTCTGTTCATTTAAATAATTCATTTTATTTAAGTCTCTAAAGTCTTCTTATTGAATTGAATAAATTAAACCTTATTTGATCTAATCTAGCATTATCCCCTTTAGTTAAATAAATCAAAACATTTATTTAATTAAACCCTTCCTCTCAATTTGATTTAAATCAATGCATAAATTTAAGTCTAAATTGTCACATCTCCTAATTCCTCATTACATTAATTAATCTATGATTAAATTAATCTTAAATCATGTCCCATCCTCTAGATTTTACCACTTGCACATGAAAATAGATCTAATTCATTTATTAAATCTCTATTTTCACTCACATGGCATAAAAGGGGAATATTCCCTCAAATTTGAATTCAAATCCAAATGGACTTAGTCCTTCCAACAAGGCATTTATTTCACCTTACAAGTCCTTTTTCCTTTAGCCAAGTGGCCATAAATCCATTTTGTTCCCTCTCCAACAAGTCATTTCACTTAATATCAAATTCCACCAAATATCATTTATTGGCACTTTGATCAAAATGTGCACAACCTTCACCCATTCACATCTTGACAAGTGGCACTTGGCCATTGCATGTTGAATGATCCCACATTGCTCAATATTTCTCATTCTTCCAATTTGAAAATTTATAAATGAGAGACTCTTCCTCTCATTCTTCATCCACAATTTGAATGCAAAGTTACTATCTTCATATTTAGAGCCATTCCATATATTTCTTGAGCATTTTCCATCACCATAGCTAGGTTATTGTAGGTTTTCTCAAGAATTCATCTTGTTCTTCATCAACAAAGTGGATCAATCTCCATCAAATCATCAAAGCTTACAAAGGAGTGTGGAAAGGGCCAATTTCTAGACATAATTGGCACCAACTCCCCCATGGGATCAAGTGTTTGCATTATTTGAATTAGGATTTAACTTAGTTATTTGTTTTGTTCTTCATATCATTTCCTATTTTGAATATTGTAGATGGATTTCATGAGGAATCTTAGTCTTAAGTTGCATTTCAATCTAATAATGTGCTTTTTTCCATGTTTGTGCGGGTCTAGGATTAGGGTTCACAGTTTGTAAGAGAATATTTGTGTCTACGACAATGTAAGTGGTGTAAGAGAATATATGATGTGTGTAAAAGAATGTAAGAGGGGAGGTACATTATTGACTTGAATTTTTGACCAACTTATGACACATGCTATGAAATTTCATAGAGAATATTTGACTAGAGATAATGGATCCAAAATAGAACACCCAACTTGTTGTGCAATTTTTGCACACACGCCCCACTGAAAGTGGGGACCCTCTTTTTTCGCTTTTTGGTGTTTTGGCCCTTCTTTTCTGGGGGTTTTTTGTTTGCTTGGGTTTGTGCTTTAACATCCAATTTTTCCAATTGAAGTGGCATTCTTTTGAACTATATTGAAAATCTGAAGTTTTGGCTTTATCTCGGGTTTTTCACTGTTTTCAAGAAAATCCGCCTGGGTCAGATTCTCCTGGTTTCTTCCCAATGTCCAAAATGGCTACTTTTGCATTGCTTTTAGGAAAGTCCGCACATCTCGAATTTCCCCAAAATCCGTGGTGGTGTTGAATCCCTAAAAGTCTTTTGTGGTCGTGGTTGTCTTGTCGAGTGCATTAATGGTGTTTGTGCGAAGATCTTGGGGCTTTGATATATTGATTCTTTGAGAAGTAATTGATCATTTGAGTTTGTGCATTTGCTATCATTTGGTCTTGTGTTTTGAGGTTCTTGGTGTTTTGTTGGATATATTGATTTTCGAAGCCATTTGGACTGTGCATTTGCATTTCCTATGTGTGGATTCTATTTGGTTTGCATTGAACGGTTATATCTCGACTGCACCAATTTCGAACTTTGTGCTTCCATGGTATGTAGATGTGCCCTTTTCTCTGTTGGTTTCAATGGCTTTCCTTTGTTTGCTCAGGGAGTCCTTCGTAGGTTTCCTATTTTTTTCGGACGTGTCATCATTAAGTGCTTTGGGGTTTTCATTTGGTGCACTAGTCCGTTTTTATTGATCAGGCGTGTGCGTTTTAGTCTGGTGTTACTTCTTATTTGGGCGTTGGCTTGTTGTGGTTTCATACTCTCCATTTTGGTATATGAGCAAGTCGTATGTGCTTTCATGATGGACATCTAGGGTTCTTGACCTAGGGCATGGCCAATCCTCTTCAAATTTCTGTAACGAGTGTCTTTGGTTAAGGTTTTATTCATCAGAGTCCTATGTTGAGTTGGTTTCGGAGTTCTGGCCTTCATCCGGAGTGATTTGAATCGATTTGGTGAAAGTAGCGGAGATGTAGATAGGTTCGGGTTTTCGAGGTCTTCGCGAAATTCCACTTCCCCCGGATTTCCCCGAATTTTCTATCTCCTCTTCTTTTATCACTTTCTATTGGATTTCATTTAGTTTCGCCAAAATCCTTTCCATTCGGATTTTCCCGAGGTCCGTGGTCGGGTTGTTTTACCAATTTCGAGCTTTGATATTGTTATATCTGGATTTCGCCAAAATACGCTCCATCCGGATTTTCTCGAATAGTCCATATCTCTTCATTTTCCCTGAGTTAGTTATAACTATTGTTAATTTCCCCAAAATCTGTCTCCAGCGGATTCTTCCAGGTGTTTTGGGGAAATGTTGAATTCGATGGTTATAGATGGTGGGTTTCTTGGTAATCTATTTGATTGATTTAAGGAGCTTATGCTAAGTATTCTAAATGCTTTTTCCTTTATTAAATTAATGATTTAAATGATGTTATGGGGTTTTGTATGTTTGGTTTGTTGGAATCCGCTTGGTCCAGATTTTCCCGAAAATCCTTCCCAGTGCAGAATTCGTGAGGGGAGCTAAATCCCGAATTTTGAGATAATGATCTTCTAACTCTTGTTGCTTCTTATAGATCTAATTGTGGTTAATTTTACATGTTTACAGGCATCATCAGGACATAATTTTGTTGGTCAAGGCAAGGGATAGGCAACTGATCCTGGTGCAGAGGCTTCTGCCATCTTGGATGTAGAAAAGGTTAAGTTAGATATAAAGAGCAGAATTCCTGAGAGTAAGTTGACCTCAATTCGGTCAGGGATCATAGATACTAAAGTAGGCATGTGGGATTATGAAGATATCAAGGTTGAGATGTCAGCACCAAACCTTCCTTTGTTGTCAAGGAGAATGGTGGAATACGGGTTGGCTCATGTGGCAGGTTTCCCTTCTATAGTGCAATGCTACGAGTTGGTACTTGAGTGTGCTAGAAATTATGATAGTGGAACACAGAGAATAATCGACCCTTAGGGAAGGATTCTTGTTGGTTTCAGTCCTATGGCCATTGCTGCAACCTTTGACATGCTTGATAGGTCCCATGTGGTGGGCTTTGACCTAGAGGTTGCCAGGAAGTATTATGAAGAAAACATTGTCAAATCTCAACAGGTGATCAACTCTTGGCGAGAGAAGCCTAAATCTCATTTCTCTAAGTTGCCTAAGCAACTATTCAAGCTAAAGTTCAAGAGGGAGTAATACAATGCCATCACCCTTCTCAGTAGGTTGATAGGATTGAAGAGTGCAAGTGTTTTTGAAACATGGATGTTCAATGTGATTGCTAGAATGGAATAGGGGATAGATTATCATTGGGCAGGAGTTATTAGTAATATGATCCATCATCAGTTGTGTAATGTCTTGCAGACCAAGACTTTCATAATAACCTCTTACCTAGTGTATTCATTGGCCAGAATTCATCCATACAAGGGATTGAGCACTAGAGGTATTTTTGGGTAGGATGCTATATATGAGGTGTATCCATAGTTACATTTGACTGGTGGAAGCTACCAGAGGTCGAATGATGCCTTCACAATGTACAATACCAAACTGCTCCAGGGTGCGGAGCATGTGAGAATCTCGAATAAGGCAAAAGAGTTGATAAGGAGGTATGGAGCCTAGTTTATCCAATTCCCAACCTTCTCATATATCAGAGTTGATGGTTTTTAGAGGGCTCCCTACAGTCTCCCTAGATATCCCACTAATCATGTTGTATTGTTGGAAGTCACTAGACAAATCTGTGACTTTGACAATGTTGTGAAGGGAGAAATGCATAAGATAGGTTTTGGGAATGATTTCCCTTTAAAGATAGGAATGGGTGAAGTTTGTGCCTCCATTCAGTCTACTCATGATTTGGAGGAGGAGATGGGTACTCTTGGGCTCTCATTTCACTCTAAGAGCGCAAGGTTTGATGTTACTAGCGAGGCTTAGAAGAAGGCCAATAGGGATTATAGCTATAAGGCTCATATTGAAGATTACTAGATTAACCTTGCTGATGAGTTTGAGGTGACAAAGAAGAGGTTTTCTAGGTTGCCAGTGGATTTGGTGAGATTATATAATGTAAAATCCATCCCGGACGAAGTGGAAGAAGATGGAAATGTGATCTAGGGTCATGTGTATGAGACGGTGAAGGATAAACTAGTGGGAGAAGTTGACTGGTTAGAGGAGGAAAAGACTTATTTAGATCAGGTTATGGCCCTAGTGATTAAATATACCAAAATGTGGTTAAAGCACAAAATGTTGGAGCTGGAGAGCGAGGGTGTTCCATGCACCTATGAGCTGATGGGAGACTTAGAGTCTCATTTTTCTTTCGAGGCTTTGCTTGAACCAAATCAAAAGGGCAAGGAGAAAGTGGATTCTCCTTTCAGAATTCAGGTAAGAGAGGTGCAGGTTGAAAAGGCTATAAAGGTGGTAAAATAGAGGAGGCCTATTTCCAAGAAGAGGAAGCATGCCTCTAAGAAGGAAGTTGAGAAAAACTAGGAGGAAGAAGAGGTTGAGAGTGTTCATTCACTAATGAAGAAGAGAAGAGTCACAAGGACATCCCAGAAGGTGGAGGAAGTTCCTATGGCTGACAGAGAAATTGAGCCACTTGTGGTAGAGGTGGAGAGCTTAGGGGTAAAGACACAAGTCTATATGAGGAGATCAAGGACTCCTTTCCAAAGGGATACTATAGCCAAAGAGGGTGTTTCAGTAAGTATCCTTGTTGCTGAACAAGTTGGTCCCTCCATTCCTCAAGATGCTGGTAGCATAAGGGTAGAACCAAAACAAGATGAAAGTCCTAAGAATTTGGGTGAGGAAGAGTTCCAAGAAGGAGACCTCTTTAATGTAGAGGCATAAATTGATAAGGTGGCTCAATCTTCCTTGGTGGCACATGCAGACTCTTCTGCAAGGGAACAAATAGACAAGTCTCCTCAAAAGGAGGAGGAAATACCAGCTAGGGCCCCTTCACCAGTGGAGGTTGTTGTGGAAGAATAGGTACGGCAGGAAGAGAACCCAATGGTGGATGTTCCTAAAAGTCCAAGTGTTGAGAGGGATGTAACTATTGATCAGTAGGAGAAAGAACAAGATAAACAAGACACAGTGCTTGCTAGGTCTACCGTTCCGAATTGGCTTGAGAGGGAATTGAAGAGAAAAATGGTAATAGTGGAGGATGCTCCTCCCAATTGGGATGCCCTCATGGCTAATGTAGAAAGGGAAAAGACCAAAAATAAGGCAAGGGTTGTATCTCGGATTGAGAGGAATGGATCAAGTAATCGGGTGACCCATATTGCTACCCTGCTCCAAATAAAGATAGAGATAATGTGACTACCCAGGACTATAATGTGCAGACTATTGATTTGGGACATGCTACAGTTGAGCAGGATATTGAAGAGTATGAGGGTACCAGTGCAGTTATTATGGGGAGATTGAAGAAAGCAGTACAAACTAGGCATGAGCTAGAGAAGGAGAATGAAAAGCTAAGGAAATACTTGTAGGATTTGATGAAACCTTTGCAAGCTATTGGCTCCTCCTCCTTTGCTACAGGATTCCTACCCCAGGAGACAATTTTTGAGTTAGAGAATATGAAGGGTACTTCACATGTTGTGGTTACCTGGTTGCAAGGTGTCCAAGCTAAGGGAGATGAGGCCATTAAGGGCATATTATCCTTTGGATGGGATGCACTGAGGTCGATTGATTGGTTGAAGGCTGCATTGGCACAGGATAATGTGGATACCAACCTCCTGCTGTAGAAGACTACAACAATCATGGGGATTACTAAAGACAAATTAGTATAGTACATGATTCTTCCATTTCCAAGAGTTTTCGAACCTTGGGAATGGTTTGAAATCCTGCAAATGAGGTAGAAGGCCTTGAAAAAGATCCAAAAATAGGTGAGGAAAATTGAGGATGCTCTGACTGGTGTTCATGAGAGGTGCATTTCATTCTTTGAGGTCATGTCTGGAAGGAAGAAGTTTGCTCCAAAGCATCTCAGTTTAGAGCAACTTAGAGAATGGTGGAGAGATGTGTATTCTCTAGTCAGCGAAGGGCCAGTTACTAAACATCAGTTGGATGATGTTGCAACTTATATTGCAGTCATTGACAGGTATTTGACCAACAAAACCAATTGGGATGGTACAGTTAGACAGGCAAGAGAAGATATCAAGACTCTTGAGAGAAAGATTAGGGTTTTGCATGTGCCCCTTGTTGCTGAGCTAGATAGGGTCTTGTTGATCGTACATGGTGAAGAAGATAAAGCTAAGGACAAGGATGGGGAGTGATTATATAGAGTTACATTGATATTTGTGCTTCCCATTAATTCACATGTTTTGGGCCAACCTTTTGATATCTTGGCATTTTTGGATGAAATTGGTGCCAATGACACATTTCATATGGTTCAAATGTCTTTTAGGTCGACCTCTTGTAGGTCATGTTTTTATTGTAAATTATAATTTGGGTCGACCTATCTTATGGATACTCTATAAAAGTGAGCATTTTGCCTTATTTGGATATAGAGAGATTAGAAAAATAGATATAGAAGGATAGGTAGATCAGGAGAAAATAGCTAAGTGATATTAGAGAAAGTTAGGGTTTATTTTCAAGGAAATGTTGTAACAGAAAACTGGAATTGCTACCATTTTTGGATGATTTAATATAACAGGGATATTGTGTTTGGTATCTATCTTCTGGAATCTCATCTGGCATGGTTCTTGTTATTGTATCTTTCAAATTGCTTAATGTTTATGGTTAAATGATTTGATAATTCTTAGGGTTTCATGTTTGGAATGTTTGCAGTGATCTCTAGTCCATACTTTTTGTAGTTAGTTTATTGTTAGCTGCTTTGCAAAGTTAGCCTGGACTTATATTTGTGCTTAATTTAATTGTGAAAGTTTATTCATCTCAATTATTGTAGGATTGACTGAATGAATGTTTATGATTTCAAAATCTTTCAATACCTTAGAATATTGCACTATTTCTGTGGAATTACAGATTCATCTGGGTCAAGCAGAAAATAGTTTATGATAGATCGATCCATTTTATGCATTTTATCCTTTTGCATTTTCAATCTTAGGGTTAGAAGTAGTTTTAAGATTATCTCTGAAACCTTTATCTTTTGTTGTTTCTTTATTATCAGGATTCCAATCAAGTTTCAAATTATCATTTTAGTGTCTATGTTTGATAAGATTCAAATTCCAGTGTTTCTTGTAGTAAGGTCCTATTGTGATTACCAACATTTTCACATTTATCACTGAGTTGTTTTTCTGCATTGTCAAGACCTGACATTAGAGACTTTGGGGTTATCTCTTTTCCATAGAGATTTACCTTTCAAGAGAGATAGAATATTATATTCTATCTAAATTATTGTTGTGCAGAAAACACCATCAACAGATTGGCGCTAAAAGGAGGGCCTTTTGAATAAGCAAGCTGGAGCATTTCTTAAACGCCATCTCTCCTGAGAGACTTAGAAGAAGAACTAGATCCACTCTAGGAGAGGAAGAATTGCAAGAATTGCAAGCCCCTACTAGGTCAAGAAGGACCAAAAAAGGGGAAGAATCATCATCAGCTCATCCACTTCCATCATCTCCATCATCCTTATCTTCATCTAACTCTAAGGGGATTCCCATTCCACAACCACAACCAATTATAAATCATCCATTACCATCCCCACTTCCACCAATGGTTTTTCTTGCTACTAATCCATCCCCATTGATCTTCAATAATTACAATGTTATGCCCAAAAATCTTGAGCTTTTTTGTTATAAGTTTCATTCTCATGATCCTAACAGAACTGAAAAAGAGCATATTAGGATTTTCCAGACTTGTCTAAGAGATAGAGGGATTAACCATGAGGATTTTGCATGTATACTATTCCCCTATTCTCTAGGAGAAGAAGCCTTTTATTGGTATAATCACCTACCTGCTGCTTCTATCCATAATTGGACTGAGTTGGAAGCTGCATTCCTACAAAAGTTCAAGATTCTCATCATTGCTAATGAGCTATACTTACATTTTACTGGGGTAAAAAGAGAGATTAATGAGCCCATAGGATCATTCAATGATAGGTTCCATCAAGTGTATACTAGACTCCAAGCACCTTATGTTGGAAATGAAAATACTGCTTTGGAGATATACCTTGAGGCTTTGGATAGCCTTACAGCCACCTTCTTGAAACAAAGGACTAATCCTCCAAATACTCTACTCACAGCATATGTGGAGGCAGTGAAAGTCAGCACAGACTTAAGACAACATTTATCAGGACCTTTGCCATCCTTGGGACCTGTTGCTCACCCTAAACAAATCCAAGCCCTTAATCAGGCCTTGACCAGTCATGCTCCAATAATGAATCTTGTACCATCACTACCCTTGGTTCCTCATCCAACTCCACCTCTAAATCAAGCTCAACCTACAACTTCTTATCCCCAGTAGAGAGTTAATCAACCCTTACAGCAGCAACAAGCTGGTTTCCCTACATATTTGCAGAATTTAGAAGTTTTGAATCAGGCTGTTAGTTTTGGGAATATACCTAGATATCCTTTGGGAGGTAATCCAACACCACCTAAAAATTTGGATAAAGAGAGGTTGGATGAATTGTTTGAACAGGTGAAGAGGTTGAATACAGAGGTAACTTATTTGAGAAATCAGAATAGCCAGCTTTGGGCTGCTCAGAAGAATATACAATCCAGCTATGGCAAGGAAAGCAGGAATTTTGAAAGAGGTAAATACTTTGATAGGAATCAAAATTATGACAGAGGGCAAGGTTCTGGTCAGAATTTTGATAGAAGACAAGGCTTTGGTCATAATTTTGATAGAAACCAACAAGGTGGACAAGGATTTGACAGGGGGCAACAACCTAGGCATAATAGATCTTGGAATACTGGGTCTAACAATGGAGGGATTCCTACTCCAATGGATCAACCTGTTACTCAAGAGAAACCTCCAAATGGTGTATACCTAGCAGAAGCAGCTTTGTCTGGATGGTGCAGACTCCATAAAACAAGTCAACACTCTGAGTTAGAGTATGCTGAATTTCAGATTGCAGCTTCTATCTTTCAGTATGAAGTGGAAAATAATTCTACTGGACACGAAATTGTACCTTCAAACCCTTATGATTCTCCAATGTTGGTACTTAATCATGCTCCATTCCCAAAAGGTGAGGAAAATGAACCAGAAGAAGTGTCTAGTACAAAGAAGGAGGTGGAGCAAGTGTTGAATGAAGATGAAATCTCCTAGTTGTTTAACGATTAAGATGAGAATGATAATGGCCCTTTAGATGAGGAAGAAGTTGGTGTTGAAGAAGTTCAGATGTTTCAACAGCCAGTGAAAAAGTATGATTTAAGAAATAGGCCTAACAGGGGTCCACAAGCTAGAGGTCTTTTTACCAATTCCATTCCCCCTAACAATTTTAGTACTCCACCTGATCCACAAGCTAGTAACAATCCATCTTATCCTCAGGTGCCATCACAATACCTATCAAAGGGGAACAATGATGAAGTTTCTAAGGATAAGTAGGCCAGTGGCTACAAGGAATCTCAGGATGACCTGAATGTGGAGCAATTGGGTGAATATGTGACTGAGGAATTCAAGAAAGTAAAGGTAAGTCTTTCTGCTTTTGAATTGTTAAGAGTTCCTGCTATTAGAAATGCAGTTTTGGGATCATTTAGTTCAAATACAACATCACAAGGGGTAGCCATGAATGAGGCTACTACCAGGTCTTCTAATTCTCAAACACCCAGAAGTCAGGTCCCACCTGTGGACAAGAGGAGAGATAAAGATAAAGGTTAGGTTGCACAAGCTGATACTCATCTGAACTTATTTCAAGGTAAGATGGAAACTCCTCCTTTCCTAATTTTTGTTCGTATCTTCAGAAAGAACTTGCATAATTGTCTTCTAGATTCAGGAGCCTCTACAAATGTTATGTCTTTTGTTGTTTGTAAAGCATTGGGTATCACTCCTATAGCTTCTCAAAAGAAGGTTACTCAGTTGGATAAAACAGAGGTGAGTGTGGTTGGAGAATTGAACATGATCCCTACGCAGCTTGCATTAGATCCTAGGGTGCAGAAAGTGAACAATATCCAGGTTGTTGACATCCCTGATACTTATGAGTTGATCTTAGGTAGGGATTTCACTAAAACTTTGAATGGATACACATCGACAGATCATTCCCACATGTGGTTACCATGGAAAGGAGTTCCAAATCATATCATAATTGAAAGGGAACCTAGGATGAATTATGTGATCACAGAGTACCAAAATATCTCAAACGAGGTATTGGTGTCTGAAGTTAGCATGGGAAATTATGTGTTGGTTGCATCAGTTACGAAGGATGAAGAATTTTTTATGTTCCGGGATTCTTTAAATGAACACCTTCTGGAGAGCAGTGGTCCTAAGAATTTGATTGAACCAGAGAATGAAATAAGTGATGAAGAGGACAGACAGCCTGGTTTGTTGGATAACTTTCAGGAATTCATCTAGAAGTGTATGGAAGACCAAGTGCAATTAAAAGGAAGCATGACGTTTGAAGAATTGTTGCTTCCAAGTTGGTGCAGAGTACATGATGCCTCTCATTCTGAGTTAGAATGTGACTTGTGTCAAACTGTTGTCAAACATATACAAAAATGCATTAATCCAGTTCCACCTAGTAGACTCAATGTGCAGGAGGAATCGAACAGTGATAAAGATAAAGCTCAGTACTTCCTAAAAAACTCCTTATCCCCAGTAAAGAACAAGGTAAATTGAAGTTGAAAGAACCTGATGGTTGTTGGACACTAAAGTTTGATGGATCTAAATCCAAGCAGGGTACTAGAGCAGGATTTGAATTGATTAGTCCTAAAGGAAAGAATTACTAGTTGCTCTAGCTACTCATAGACTCTAGTTTCAATGCACTAATAATGTTATTGAATATGAGGCTTTGATCCATGGCTTACTAATGGCATCAAAAAAGAAAGTTAAGATATTGCAAGTATTCGAAGATTCGAAATTGGTGGTCAAACAAGTAAGGAAACAGTATTCATGCCGTGACAGAAGGATGACCAACTACAGGCATAGAGTGTGGGATCTCGTTGAGGGGTTTGATGCCTTTAATATCCAATTGATCCCTTGGAACAAAAATCAGGTCGCTAATTCTTTAGTTCAAGTTGCCAACACCTTACAGCCTTTGTCACTTTCAAGGTTGAAGAAATTTATAGTTGAGCTCATTCCAGTCCCTTCAGTGCTTGACAACGTTACCAACTTTCAGGTATTTCAAGATGATAAGCATATTCTAGACTTTATTACTAGTTGTGATGTGTTTTCCTTCCAAGTTATTGATGAGATAGAGCCTCAGGGAGCAGAAATTGACTTTGGAGGAATTATCAATCTAAAGACTAATACCATTCCAAGGGGTATGGTGCAACTTGAATGGATTTTTGACTTGGATAAAATAAGAGATCAAGAACAATAGACTAAAAGAGAGCCCATTAGCAGCCAGTGTGAAACATATAATATGGGTACATCGGATGACTTGAAGAACTTTCTTATTGGCAAGGTATGTACTCCAGAGGAAATGAAAGGGATTATTGATACCTTACATACATATCATGATGTAATAGCTTGGAGTAATGAAGATTTGAAAACACATGATATTTCGATCATCACACACACCATTCCTCTAAGATCAAATGTCAAACCTTTCTGACAGAGACAAAGGCCAATCAATGCTTTGTTAGAACCCATTATTCAGGAGGTGCAGAAATTGCTTTCAACACGTATTATATTTCCAGTAAGACACTCCACTTGGGTGGCGAATTTGGTTCCAGTAAGGAAAAATAATGGAGAAATTAGACTATATGTGGATTTTAGGAATCTGAATAGAGCATCAGAAAAGGATAATTATCCAGTTCCTTCACTGGATGAAGTGCTTTAGATTGTCAATGGATTGCAAATGATGTCCTTTTTGGATGGGTATTCTGGATACAGCCAAGTCATGGTGCAATATGAGGATAGACACAAGACTTCCTTTACTACCAAATGGGGAACTTTTTCCTACAGAAGGATGCCATTTGGATTGATCAATGTTGGAGCTACATTTTAGAGAGCCATGGACATTGCTTTTAAAGATATAATTGGCAAGTGCATCATTATCTATATGGATGATTTGAATATTTTTTCTAAGAAGTGAGGGGATCATATAACAGACTTAGGCAAGGTTTTTCAAAGATGTAGAGAGTTTGGTATTTCACTTAATCCGAGAAAGTGCATTTTTGGAGTCATAGAAGGCAAGTTATTAGGACACATTATCTCATAACAGGGTATTGCTATAGAGCCTGAAAGAATTCAGGCTATCCTGATGATTCATCCTCCTGCAAGTAAGAAAGAGATGAAGTCATTCTTTGGTAAGATTAACTTTATTAGGAAATTTATCACAGGATTTGCAGAAATAGTTAAACCATTGAATGCTATGTTAAAGCAAGAAACGAAGATAGAATGGAGCACAGAAGCTAAGGAGGCATTTGCAAAAATAAAAAAGGCTATTGTTGAAACTCCTGTATTGGTGAGTCCAGATTACACTAGGCCTTTTTTTTATATATTCATTCGCTTCTGATCATTCTTGTACTGCAATGTTAACTCAAAAGTCTGATCAAGGGGATGAACACCCTATAGCCTTCATGAGTACTCCTTTAAAAGATGCAAAATTGAAATACCACAATGTGGAGAAACAAGCCTACGCTTTGGTCTGAGCAATTAAGAAGTTCAGGCATTATATCTTGAGGAATAAAGTTTTTGTCATAGTGCCTGATCCTGCAGTAAAGTTGTTATTGATGTAGAATGAGCTAGGTGAACGAAGGGCCAAGTGGGTAACCATGTTGCAGGAATATGATATGGAAATCCAGCCCATGAAATTGGTAAGAGAACAAGGAATTACAAAGACAATGGCTAAAACAGGTCATGATCTCACAGCCCAACATTATTACCTTCAAGAGGTGTCTCCGAGAGATTGGTATGATGAAATTATTTTTTATCTATTGAATCAACAGTGTCCTGATCATCTTAACACAGTTTAGAGGCAAGCCTTGTGCTTGAAGAGTGGAAGTTTTATGATGAAATGAGATATACTATATAAAAGAAATCATGAGGGTGTTTACTTGAGGTGTTTAGGGAAGGATGAAGTTGCTAGAGTGATGATTGAATTTCATGAGAAATATGGCACAAGCCATGGTTCTGCATCATCCACTGCACATCAAATCTTGAGGGCAGGCTATTACTGGCCTACTTTGTTCAAAGATGTACACCAACATATGAGAATTTTTCACATATGTCAGACTACAGCAAGTAAGGAAAAACATGTCGCTCTTCCGCTTCAGCCAGTCATAGAGGTAAAACTATTTACTCAGTGGGGCATGGACTTTATAGGTCCAATTAATCCTTCATCATCTGCGGGCCACAGGTATATTCTTACCGTAATTGATTATTTTACTAGATGGACAGAGGCTCTTGCTTGCAAACAATGTACTTCGGATGTGGTAATCAATTTTCTTGAATCATGAATTATTAATTGTTTTGGTTGTCCACTGTTTTTGGTTTCTGATAATGGTTCTGCATTTGCATCACTGAAGTTTTCTAATTGGGTGTATGATCACGGAATTGTTATTAAGTTTTCATCCAATTATTACCCCCAAGGTAATGGTCTAGCTGAGTCTTCCAACAAGAACCTACTGACAGTTATCTGTAGGCTGTTAGAACAAAATCCTAAGGATTGGCACACCCAACTCTGATTTTCTCTCTGGGATGACCGTACTAGACAGAAAGCATCCATAGGGACCTCCCCTTATCACCTGGTGTATGGTTTGGAACCCGTGTTTCCTATTCAGTTGAAAATCCCTACCCTGCAATTCATTAATGAGTACTATAACAAAGAAGATAAGCGTGAAGCTCGTTTGGATGAACTATTGCATTTGGAAGAGAAAAGAGATGAAGCCCTAGAGAACTTTGCTAAACATCAGGGTGTAGTAAAAATATGGTTTGATAGGAGAGTTAAGGTAAAGGCCTTTAGAATTTCTGACTTAGTTCTTTATTGGGATAAAGCCCATGATCGTAAGGGAGAGCACGGTAAATTTGATAAACTTTGGCTTGGTCCTTACCAGATTTCATAAATTTTGGGAGATAATGCTTTTCGTTTGAAAACCCTCACTAGTGAGGATATCCCGCTACCTGTTAATGGACAATATCTGAAGCATTATTTTCAACCTTGAACTGCTTGCAGTTCATCCTGTACATAATTAGAGTAGGTTCAAATTTTTTTTGCTTTGTTTCTGCTTTGCTTTGGTAGATTAGGTTTGCTTTGGTTTGTTTTGCTTTTCATTTTGTTTTGCTTTTGGGTTTCTAATTTCTTTGGGATGTTGCACCTGTGCACCAAGGGTATTTTGTTTGGGATTGTTCTGAAAATTTCTTTTATAAACTCTAGTCAATTTTTCATAATTAGGTGGTGGAATTCTTTTATCTAATCTTCTTTGTACTAAGAATTAGAACCACTTGTTTTAGATACACTTTGGAATATATTTGGGTCTTACATTTCATATTGTAATAAAGAAATTTTTGGAGTTGCATGAGTTTCTTGAGTAGTTTGGCCTGGCTAAAAATCTTATATTCTGCTTTAGTGCCACTATGTTCCTCATCCCTGAGCGTCAGTTTCATTACTTACAAAGGTGAACAAGAAAGATCTATAAAAACAAAGAGAAAAGAGGAAAATTTTGAAAATTTGAGTGACTTCACCTTATCAAGAGTATCCTAGTATCTCTACCGGGGCTATAGATGCTTGACCAGCAGTAGAGCTATGCTTGGGAGGGTCACAGTGATAACCTCGTCAGGGCTATGGATGCCTGACTGGCAGCGAGGCTCTATCCAGGTTGCTTTTGAAGTTTGAATCCTATGTAGCTTGGTCAAATTTACTCTAGTTCTTCTTGCACTTACATGATAAGGATCAATGCATAATACACACACTTGGACCCTGGTATAGGAAAAGGTCTTCTACCTTGTGGTTTCTGAAACTTTGTTCTTAGGAGTCTTGATGGGAGGATTGAAACCAGAGATTCTGGGTTCTTGATTCTACTTTATCCTTGAAATGCTCTGGAGCATTTCTCCAGCGGAGTCGCCATTTGTTGTGCAGTTTTTGCACACACCCCCCACTGAAAGTGAGGACCCTCTTTCTTCGCTTTTTGGTGTTTTGGCCCTTCTTTTCTAGGGGTTTTTTTCTTTCTTGGGTTTGTGCTTTAACGTCCAATTTTTCCAATTGAAGTGGCATTCTTTTCAACTATATTGAAAATCTGAAGTTTTGGCTTTATCTCTGGTTTTTCACTGTTTTCGGGAAAATCCGCCTAGGCCGAATTCTCCCGGTTTCTTCCCAATGTCCGAAATGGCTACTTTTGCATTGCTTTCGGGAAAGTCCGCACATCCCAGATTTCCTCGAAATCCGTGGCGGTGTCGATTACCCGAAATCCGTGGCGGTGTTGAATCCCCAAAAGTCTTTTGTGGTCGTGGTTGTCTTGTCGAGTGCATTAGTGGCAATTGTGCGAAGGTCTTGGGGCTTTGATATATTGATTCTTTGAGAAGTAATTGATCATTTGAGTTTGTGCATTTTCTATCATTTGGGCTTGTGTTTTGAGGTTCTTGGTGTTTTGCTGGATATCTGGATTTTTGAAGCCATTTAGACTGTGCCTTTGCATTTCCTGTGCGTGGATTGTATCCGATTTGCATTGAATGCTTATATCTCGACTGCACTAGTTTCGACCTTTGCGCTTCCATGGTATGTAGATGTGCCCTTTTCTCTGTTGGTTTCAATGGCTTTTCTTTGTTTGCTCGGGGATTCCTTCGTAGTTTTCCTATTTTTTTCTGGATGCGCGTCATCATTGAGCGCTTTGGGGGTTTCATTTGGTGCACCAGTTCATTTTTATTGATCAGGCATGTGCGTTTTAGTCTAGTGTTGCTTCTTATTTGGGCGTTGGCTTTCTCTGGTTTCATACTCTCCATTTTGGTATATGAGCAAGTCGTATGTGCTTTCATGGCGGACATCTAGGGTTCTTGACCTAGGGCATAGCCAATCCTCTTTAAATTTCTATAACGAGTGTCTTCGGTTCACGTTTTATTCATCAGGGTCGTAGGTTGAGTTGGTTTCGGAGTTCTGGCCTTGATCCAAAGTGATTTGAATCGATTTGGTGAAAGTAGCGGAGATGTAGACAGGTTCGAATTTTCGAGGTCTTCACGGAATTCCACTTCCCTCAGATTTCCCCAAATTTTCTATCTCCTCTTCTTTTATCAATTTATGCCGAATCTCATTTGGTTTTGCCAAAATCTATTCCATCTGGATTTTCCCGAGGTCTGCAGTCGGGTCATTTTACCAATTTTGAGCTTTGATACTGTTATATCTGGATTTCGCCAAAATCTGCTCCATCCGGCTTTTCCCAAATAGTCCGTGTCTCTTCATTTTCCCCAAGTTAGTTATAACTATTGTTAATTTTGCCAAAATCCGTCTCCGGCAGATTCTTCTGGGTGTTTTGGGGAAATGTTGAATTTGATGGTTATAGATGGTGGGTTTCTTGGTAATCTATTTGATTAATTTAAGGAGCTTATGCTTAGTATTCTAAATGCTTTTTCCTTTATTAAGTTGATAATTTAAATGATTTTATAAGGTTTTGTATGTTTGGTTCGCTGGAATCTGCTTGGTCCGGATTTTCCTGAAAATCCTTCCTAGTGCAGAATTCGCGAGGGGAGCTAAATCCCAAATTTTGAGATAATGATATTCTAACACTTGTTGCTTCTTATGGATCTAATTGTGGTTAATTTTATGTGTTTAAGGGAAAGATCAAGACAAAATGTTGCTGGTCGAGGCAAGGGAAAGACAACCGATCCTGGTGCAGAGGCTTCTGCCATCTCGAATGCAGAAAAGTTTAAGTTAGATATAAAGAGCAAAATTCATGAGAGTAAGTTGACCTCAATTTGGTTAGGGATCACAGATACGAATGTAGGAATGTGGGATTACAAAGAATTCAAGGCTGAGATGTCAGCACCTAACCTTCCTCTGTTGTCAAGGAGAATGGTGGAATATGGGTTGGCTCATGTGGCAGGTTTCTCTTCTACAATGCAGTGCTACGAGTTGGTACTTGAGTGTGCTAGAAATTATGATAGTGGAACACAGAGAATAATAGGCCCTCAGGGAAGGATTCTTGCTGGTTTTAGTCATGTGGCCATTGCTGCAACCTTTGACATGCCTGATAGGTCCCATGTGGTGGGCTTTGACCTATAGGTTTCCAGGAAGTATTATGAAGAGAACATTGTCAAATCTCAATAGGTGATCAACTCTTGGCTAGAGAAGCCTAAATCTCATTTCCCTAAGTTGCCTAAGCAACTATTCAGGCTGAAGTTCAAGAGGGAGTATTACAATGCCATCACCCTTCTCAGTAGGTTGATAGGATTGAAGAGTGCAGATGTTTTTGAAACATGGATGTTCAATGTGATTGCTAGAATGGAACAGGGGATAGACTCTCATTGGGTAGGAGTTATTAGTAATATGATCCATCATCAGTTGTGTAATGTCTTGCAGACCAAAAATTTCACTATGACCTCTTACCTAGTGTATTCATTGGCCAGACTTCATCCATAAAAGGGATTGAGCACTAGAGGTATTTTTGGGCAGGATGTTATCTATGAGGTGTATCCATAGTTGCATTTGATTGGTGGAAGCTACCGAAGGTTGAATGATGCCTTCACAATGTACATTACCAGAGTGCCCTAGGGTGCGGAGCATGTGAGAATATCAGATAAGGAAAAAGAGTTGATAAGGAGGTATGGAGCCTGGTTTATTCAGTTCCCAACCTTCTCATATATCAGAGTTGATGGTTTTCAGAGGGCTCCCTACAGACTCCCTAGATATCCCACTGATCATGTTGTATTGTTGGAAGTCACTAGACAAATCTGTGACTTTGACAATGTTGTGAAGGGAGAAATGCATAAGACAGGTTTTGGGAATAATTTCCCTTTGAAGATAGGAATGGGTGAAATTTGTGCCTCCATTTAGTCTTCTCATGCTTCGGAGAAGGAGATGGGTACTCTTCGGCTCTCTTTTCATTCTAAGAGAGAAAGGCTTGATGTTACTGGTGAGGCTCAGAAGAAGGCCAATAGGGATTATAGCCATAAGGCTCATATTGAAGATTACTGGATTAACCTTGCTGATGAGTTTGAGGTGAGAAAGAAGAGGTTTTCCAAGTTGCCAGTGGATTTGGTGAGACTATATAATGTAAAAGCCATCCTGGACGAAGTGGAAGAAGATGGAAATGTGATCCAAGGTCATGTGTATGAGGCAGTGAAGGATAAACTAGTGGGAGAAGTTGACGGGTTAGAGTAGGAAAAGACTGATTTAGATCAGGTTATGGCCCTAGTGATTAAATATACCAAAATGTGGTTAAAGCACAAAATGCTGGAGCTGGAGAGCAAGGGTTTTCCATGCACCTATGAGTTGATGGGAGACTTAGAGTCTCATTCTGCTTCCGAGGCTTCACTTGAACCAAATCAAAAGGACAAGGAGAAAGTGGATTCTCCTTTCAGAATTCAGGTAAGAGAGGTGCAGGTTGAAAAGGCTATAGAGGTGGTAAAATAGAGGAGGCCTGTTGCCAAGAAGAGGAAGCATGCCTCTAAGAAGGAAGTTGAGAAAAACTAGGAGGAAGAAGAGGTTGAGAGTGTTCATTCACTAATGAAGAAGAGAAGAGTCACAAGGACATCCTAGAAGGTGGAGGAAGTTCCTATGGCTGATAAGGAAATTGAGCCACCTGTGGTAGAGGTGGAGAGCTCAGGGCAAAAGACACAAGTCTATATGAGGAGATCAAGGACTCCTTCCCCAAGGGATACTATAGCCAAAGAGGGTGTTTCAGTAAGCATCCCTGTTGTTGAACAAGTTGGTCCCTCCATTCCTCAAGATGTTGGTAGCGTAAGGGGAGAACCAAAACAAGATGAAATTCCTAAGAATTTGGGAAAGGAAGAGTTCCAAGAAGGAGACCTCTTTAATGCAGAGGCAAAAATTGATAACGTGGTTCAGTCTCCCTTGGTGGCACATGTAGACTCTCCTGCAAGGGAACAAATAGACAAGTCTCCTCAAAAGGAGGAGGAAATACCAGCTAGGGCCCCCTCACCAATGGAGATTGTTGTGGAAGAACAGGTACGGCAGGAAGAGAACCCAACGGTGGATGTTCCTAAAAGTCCAAGTGTTGAGAGGGATGTAACTATTGATCGGTAGAAGAAAGAACAAGATAAACAAGACATAGTGCCTGCTAGGTCTACCGTTCTGGATTGGCTTAAGAGGGAATTGAAGAGAAAAATGGTAATAGTGGAGGATGCTCCTCCCAATTGGGATGCCCTCATGGCTAATGTAGAAAGGGAAAAGACCACAAAGAAGGCAAGGGTTGTATCCCGGATTGAGAGTGATGGATCAGGTAACCGGGTGGCCCATATTGCTACCCCTGCTCCAAAAAAAGATAGAGATAATGTGACTGCCCAGGACTATAATGTGCAGACTGTTGATTTGGGACATGCTATTGTTGAGCAGGATATTGAAGAGTATGAGGGTTCCAATGCAGTTATTGTGGGCAGATTGAAGAAATCAATACAAACTAGGCATGATCTAGAGAAGGGGAATAAAAAACTAAGGAAATACTTGCAGGATTTGATGAAACCTTTGCAAGCTATTTGCTCCTCCTCCTCTACTACATGATTCCTACCCAAGGAGATAATTTATGAGTTAGAGAAGATGAAGGGTACTTCACATGTTGCGGTTACCTTGTTGCAAGGTGTCCAAGCTAAGGGAGATGAGGCCATTAAGGGCATATTATCCACTAGAGGGGATGCACTGAGGTTGATTGATTGGTTGAAGGCTGCATTGGCAGAGGATAATGTGGATACCAACCTCCTGTTGCAGAAGACTACAACAATCATGGTGTTTACTGAAGACAAATTAGTACAGTGCAGGATTCTTCCATTCCCAAGAGTTTTCGAACCTTGGGAATGGTTTGAAATCTTACAAATGAGGCAGAAGGCCTTGAAAAAGATCCACAAATAGGTGAGGAAAATTTAGGATGCTCTAACTGGTGTTCATGAGAGGTGCATTTCATTCTTTGAGGTCATGTCTGGAAGGAAGAAGTTTTCTCCAAAGCATCTTAGTTTAGAGCAACTTAGAGAATGGTGGAGAGATGTGTATTCTCTAGTCAGCGAAGGGCCAGTTACTAAACATCAGTTGGATGATGTTGCAACTTATATTGCAGTCATTGACAGGTATTTGACCAACAAAACCAATTGGGATGGTACAGTTAGACAGGCAAGAGAAGATATCAAGACTCTTGAGAGAAAGATTAGGGTTTTGCATGTGCCCCTTGTTGCTGAGCTAGATAGGGTCTTGTTGATCGTACATGGTGAAGAAGATAAAGCTAAGGACAAGGATGGGGAGTGATTATATAGAGTTACATTGATATTTGTGCTTCCCATTAATTCACATGTTTTGGGCCAACCTTTTGATATCTTGGCATTTTTGGATGAAATTGGTGCCAATGACACATTTCATATGGTTCAAATGTCTTTTAGGTCGACCTCTTGTAGGTCATGTTTTTATTGTAAATTATAATTTGGGTCGACCTATCTTATGGATACTCTATAAAAGTGAGCATTTTGCCTTATTTGGATATAGAGAGATTAGAAAAATAGATATAGAAGGATAGGTAGATCAAGAGAAAATAGCTAAGTGATATTAGAGCAAGTTAGGGTTTATTTTCAAGGAAATGTTGTAACAAAAAACTGGAATTGTTGCCATTTTTGGATGATTTAATATAAGAGGAATATTGTGTTTGGTATCTATCTTCTGGAATCTCATCTGGCATGGTTCTTGTTATTCTATCTTTCAAATTGCTTAATGTTTATGGTTAAATGATTTTATAATGCTTAGGGTTTCATGTTTGGAATGTTTGCAGCGATCTCTAGTCCATACTTTTTGCAGTTAGCTGATTGTTAGCTGCTTTGCAAAGTTAGCCTGGACTTATATTTGTGCTTAGTTCAATTGTGAAATTTTATTCATCTCAATTGTTGTAGGATTGACTGAATGAATGTTTATGATTTAAAAATCTTTCAATACCTTATAAGATTGCACTATTTCTGTGGAATTGCAAATTCATGTGGGTAAAGCAAAAAATAGTTTATGAGAGATCGGTTGCATTTTAAGCATTTTATCCTTTTGCATTTTCAATCTTAGGGTTAGAAGTAGTTTTAAGATTATCTCTAAAACCTTTATCTTTTGTTTTTTCTTTATTATCAAGATTCCAATCAAGTTTCAAAGTATCATTTTAGTGTCTATATTTGATAAGATTCAAAATCTAGTGTTGCTCATAGTAAGGTCCCATTCTGATTAATAGCATTTTCACATTTATCACTGAGTTGTTTTTCTGCATTGTCAAGACCTGACATTAGAGACCTTGGGGTTATCTCTTTTCCATAGAGATTTACCTTTCAAGAGAGATAGAATATTACATTCTGTCTAAATTGTTGCTGTGCAGAAAACACCATCAACACAACTTATTGAGTTACATATGAAAAGTTAAAGTTATGACATGGTATGATAGGTGTAAGAGAATTCTATTTTTATCCTAGAATACTAAGACCAAGGAGGGTGTTATAATTTGGACCCATGATTTGGGTTCCATTTTTGAGTCATTTTATTGGCCCATGGTTTGTGTTTTACCGGTCATGGTTTAAAGGATTGCTTTCTCCATTTATTGGATGCTAAAGATGAATGCCCATAGTGAGTTTATAGGTGTTGTTATGTTGTTTGAATTATTTTAGATCTAATGTTGGTGATTTCCTATATGAATTATCCTTGCCTAGATTGTATTTTAATTGATATTGTTTTTGATTAATACATTAGTTTGGAGTTTGGAGGTTGATATTTTCCCAAAAGGTTTTTCCTAGGATGCACCATTGTGCAAATATTATATTGTGTTCAATTATTTCTTACAATATTTTAAATCATCATTTTTGACATATTTCTCTATTCATAGATTAGTATAAGAATAATTTATATTTATTATATCCCTTTCATCTTTTATTAGAGGCTAATCAACTTGGGTCCTAGTTGATAGGAACATTTTTTTGATAATCTTGGTTTTGAGTGGCCCAAGTGTGTGTAGAGGAGACTTTTGTTTTAGGTAGTATGGAAAGAACTTCCAAATTGGAGATGGAAAGATTCAACAACGCTAAATTTTATCTATAGAAGATCGAGATAAATTATTTAGTAATAGATTGTGATTTATGGGTTGAAATATCCAAAAAAATCTTATTGCAATGTCACTACAAAATTGGCTAGTGTTGGATAGAAGGTGAGAAGCCTTATTAGGGCTTTCTTGAATGATTTGGTGTTGTTTAATGTTTGTGAGGAATCTACCCAAAAAAAATGGAAGAGTTTTGGGATATTTTACCAAGATAAATCCCTTATTAACAATATTTTTCTATAAAAATATTGTATACTTTGAGGATAGTTGATAGTGATTCTATTTACAAGCACCTAGATGTATTCAATATGATCATGGGCCAACTGTACACTTAGGGGGTGTGAAGTTTGAAAATAAATATTGATGTATGACCCTTTTGTGTCCTTTGTGATACTCATGGGATAACCTAGTAATGGTTATTAAAATAATTATTACAAAGCTAAAGCTTGATGAGATTATTATTGATCTTCTCTCAAAGAAGATGAGGCAAAAGACTACTATTCCACCAAGGAAATATTATTTATTCATTGATGGTCAAATAAGGTAAGAAGAGGGAAAAAATCATATCTAAATTTCATGAGAGATCTAATTCTCCTAGAAACTCCAAGGCTACATGTTGTAACTACAACAAGATAGGACACTTAAAATTAGACTAGGAGGAGAAGAAATAGAAGAAAATGGTTAAATTCAATGATGATTTTGATTCAAAATCTTCTCATGAGGATGTAGGATATGCCTTTTACCACATCCTTGGCAATAAATGCATGTGAGAATGAATGTATAATTAAAGCTATAGCTTCTTTCCATAAGACTCCTCATTGGGGGTGCTTCTAAAATTATGAGAAATTTAATGGTGGGAAGGAATATCTCAAGGAAAACTCATATCTTCTCATTATTGTCTTAGGGTATTCAAGATCCAAATTTTTTATGTGAGGATCAAAGGAGTTATTGGAGTCCTATACATCCTAGTTTGGCACAAAATGAGCTATTTATAAGAAAAATGAATGATGTGGGTGCGTAGGTTTCCTTAGGTAATAGAGGTTGTAAGATATTTCGAGGAGCTATGGTACTCACAAGGGGGTTCAAGTTGCTATTCTCTTTTATCTTGATGCTAGCACTTATATATAGTGCAACTGTTCTTCTATATATGCGATAAAGAGATCCACATAATCTACACCTTTATCATCAAAACCTAGCTAAGATATCTATTATGTCTAGTTTTGATGGTCATGCATTTTCCATACAAAGCATTCTCTTACCTCAAAGAGAAATTTACCCATAAATAAAAAAATGCTATGGAACAAATGCATGGTTAATATCATTGAGAAAGGTCTACAAACCTTGAAAAAAAATCTTGTAGAGGAGCTTATTGATTGTTCTCTTGAGTTTGGTTTTTATAAGCATTGTATATATGGAAAATAAAACCATATTATTTTTAGTCAACCTCTCATAAGTCTTATAGGACTCTGATTCTTATTAATTCTAATGTGTTGGGTCCTATAGATGTTCCTTCTTTGTCAAAACTTTGTATTATGCATTATTTATTAATGCTTATTCTAGGATGACATGGGTTTATTTTCTCAAGAGAATCTATAGTATTTGGTAAATTTATGGAGTTTATGGCTCTCTTCAAGGAGAATAACTCTAGTAAAATATCAAGGTATTGTGGAAAAAGAATAGTGGATAATTATGTTCAATTTTTTTTTAATAGATTCTATACAAATAATAACATTGAAAGGAATAAGACAACTCCATACACCAATTAGTAGAATATAGTTTCAAAATACATGAACATGTTGTTGGTGGAGAGGGAAGAGTATGCTCAATGGGTCTAGATTAGAATAAAAATTATAGGAAAATAAATTTTATACTACATTTTACCTAATAAAAATGTCGCATACACTAATATTTGTCAATAAAATCCCTTTGGAGGTTTGCATGAAAAATCCCTCACTTTAGCATCTTTTTGTTTTTGGTTGCAAGGCACATGTTCATGTGCCTAAGTAGAAGTGGCCATATTTGGATAAGAAGGTTATAAAGTAATCTTCATTAGATATGTATCAATATAAAAGAGTATAAGATTTGGGATCATATTGTTAAGAATATTCTATATAGTCATAATGATCTTTCGAGAGAATAAACTTTATTTCATAGTTAATTAGCCTAAGGAGGATGGGAAATAAATTGTGCAAATATAACTAAAAACCAATAAGGACACACTAAATAATGAACCAAGGGTTAATTATAGACTTGATGAAGAGGAGAGCTCAAATATTTTAGAAGTAGAACCTCCACCTTAGCTTATGAGGAGGTCCACTTAGCAAAGGATGAAAATAGATAGGTATTGCTTGCCTAATTTTAGACGTGTTTTTACTTTGTTGACTAATATTGATGAGCATAGAGTAACTAAAGAGGAAATAGAAATTTATGATTACGAGTCCTCGAAATTGGTTGTGGATGATGGGATTACTATACTAAAGAAGAATGAGAAAAGAGACTTGGTTTAGTTTCCTGAAGGATGGAAACTAGTTGGTCGTAAATGGGTGTTTGAAAAGAAGTAGGAATCTAATGTCAATATTGAGAAGTACAAAGCATGGTTGGTTTACCAAAGTTTATTCCCAAGTTGAGGGAATATATTTTGATGAGGTTTTCTCTCCTATCACAAAGTTGAGATTCATTAAAATTATATTAACTTGTGCTACCACTTTTGATCTAAGGTTGAGTAGATGAATGCGAAGAGAAATTTCTTGCATGGTGATTTGGAGGAGGATATCTTCATGCCACAATTATAACACTACATTTTGAAGGGTAAGAAAAACCCGATTTGTTAGTTGAAGAAATATTTCTATGGTTTAAACAGTCTCCTAGAATGTGGTATATGAGTTTGATTCATATGTTTCAGATTTGGGATTTATCAAGTCTAAGTTATATCATTGTGTTTATTATAAACAAAGTGGTGATTATTTGATCATTATCACTTTGTATGATGATATGATTTTATTTGGTTATGAAAATGAAATTAATATGGAATTAAAATCTCAAATTTTTCATAGTTTGAAATGAAAGATTCAAGAGATACTAAATCCTCCTAGTAATGTTTTTTTTAGATTGGGCAAAGAAAGTGTGTTGATTTTATTTTACAACTATTCAATATGGTTGACAACAAATGAATGAGTGTTCCTATTTCTATAGGAACAAAGATTTCAATTGAGTAGTATCCTTTAAAGCCTATAGAGATGGAGGAGATGAGTTTATTTCCCTACGCTAGTGCTATTGAGAGCCTTATGTATACTATGGTCTACACCAAACCAAATGTTTCCTAGCAAATGGGAGTCTTGAGTCATTACATAGAAAATCTTAGATAGAGACAATGGGTTATAGTAAAGAGGATCTTCTAATATTTGTGGGATAACTTTAGGTACTTCATGATTATATTACAAAGGACTAGCACTTAATAGATATTTGGGGATTTGTAGATTTTGATTGGGGAGGAGATATTGATAGAAAAAGGTTTACCAATGGCTATGTGTTTAGCCTATTTAGTGGTGTGGTGAGTTGGATGAGCAAGTGATAGGTTTTGGTTGCTCCATCTATTATAGAATAAGAGTGCATGACTAGTTATGATTATAAGGAGGTCATTTGGCTTATAAGACTATGTCAAATGTGGGGTTGAGTTGGAGAGTAGCTAAAGTTCACCATGACAATGAGAGTGCAATTTATTTGGAAAAAACCTAATATTTCACAAAATAATGAAGCATATTGATGTTTAGTACCATTTTTTTGATAAATAGTAGAGGATGGAAGGGTGATGCTAGAGAAAGTTGACACTTTGAAGAATGTTGCATATGCATTGACAAAGTAAATGACCACAAACATTTTCAAGTGTTGTTGTGAGACTATTGACCTTTCAACCCCTAGCAACTAGTCGATAGTGTTGGTATCCCCTTTTTTTCTTTTGCAAAGTACATGACAAGTGGGAGAATGTTGGGAAATGTGTCATAATAATTGTATCCTAATGTTTGTATTTATTAATTACTTATTAATTAATTGTGAGCCCTCATGGAAAAGGAAATCCCATTATGATTTGGCCATGATTGTCATGTATATACTTTATTATGATGTGTGTAGATGTTTTTAAAATAATACCTTTTGTGTAAAATGTGTAAGAGCATCCATAACAATGTAAGTGGTATAAGGGCATCTATAATGGACATAAGAGCATGTAAGATGAGAGTTACATCGTTGAATTGACTTTTTGACCAACTTATGATGCATGTTATGGCATGCCATATAACATCTTTGAATGGGGATAATAGTGTCAAAATGGAGTGCCTAATCTGGGAAGTCACATATGTCAAATTATGGCACATGTGGTATGGTACGTGTAAGAGAATTTTATATTTTTAACTTAAAAGACCATGACCTGGGAGCACAGTAGTATTTGGGCTCATGATTTGGGCATCATTTTTGGGCCATGTTATTTCCTAATTGATGTGGTTTATCACTCATGGTTTCATTTTTTTTTTCTCTATTTATTGGATGTTATAGATAGTGGTTTCATGGCGAGTTTGCATGCATTGTTACATCAAAATTATTCTAAAAATGATGTGGGTGATTTATTCTATGAAGGATCCTTGCCTAGATTGTATTGTAACTGATTATTATTGTTGATTAATACATTGGTTTAGATTTTGGAGGTTGGGTTTTTTCAAAAATAGTTTGCCTAGGATACATCATTATGTAAGGGTTTTATTGTGTCCATATCCCTTCTTGTAATGTTTTAGATCATATTTGTTGCATGTTTCCCTTCTCATATACTAGTGTAGGAAACATTTCCACATCTTAGTCGAACCTTTCAATTGGAGCAATCTTGTATGACATGAATTTGACCCAAAATTCATAATTTAAAAAATTAAATGATTGACTCCCACTAGTTGTTTAAAACCAACTTGGTACATGTTTGTGTAGTAATTTGTTGTCTTGGTATTTAAAGATAGTCATTTTAACATATAAACACAACAAGGAATTGTCTTAGAATCATCTTAGAATCACTAATCATTATCCACATCACAAGGAGCACTCATTAAAAAATTGGATTCAAAGCATTGAAAAGAACAATACTTGCATCAAAATTCGGATTTAGCTCACTTGCACACTTGCTTATTGTTTGTCAACATTTATCCAAGGGTGTAAAGTGAGTCATTCGAGGGGATTGGCTAAGGAGAATGTGAACCCTTGCAATTCAACAATCTCACCAAGGTATTTCTAAATATTGTCAATATGTATGCTTCAATAGACAACAAAGACAAGTGCAAACTAGGTTGCAAAAGTACATGGACAACAAGATCAAATATAAAAAAACTTAGAACATTTTTATGGCCCATAGATTAGATCCCACACAATGCAAAATCAATTTGCAAAAAAATCTAAATGTCATAATTTTTAAATAGAAAGTATTTTTCATCATATTTTTCACAATTAAATGCACCTTTCACCTCCCATTTATTTTCTAAAATCTCATTTACCATTGTCATATTTACTTAACTCTACTATTCAAATTAATAGTATGTTTGGTGTTGAAATTGAATGGTTCTGAGTAAGCTCAACAAGAATCAAGTCTTGTTGAACGCAAGACCTCCACACCATAAATGATGAGATTAGAATTGTGCCTCACTAGAATTTGACAAAATAGATACCCCTCAATTCATAACTCTCAATCAAAAACTCATACTCCTATAACGGATAACAAAAATAATATTATTATTATATATTTATGAGAACATTAATTAATTTTATTAACCTAAATAACTTCTTAAAGAAAAGTTTGATCTCTTTACAATTATGCTTAGTCTTTAGTTTAGGGCATAATATTAGTGTCTTCTTTCTTATCGTGCATGTCTACCTTACAATTCATCCAATAAGTATATCAAGACATAGAGACACGGTAAGAATAAATATTCAGATTTTCTGATTGTAGGCGTCTTACGACTTTGCAAGAATATAATATTTGGATGGTACGAAAACAAAAACGACTCCGCTGGGGATCGAACCCAGAATCTCTGGTTTCGTAGACCAGCGCCTTATCCATTGGGCCACGGAGTCATATTGAAGGTTGGAAATCATTAACCTTTTACAAAACTACAAAAGTGAACGTATCTTATAACCTAAATTTAAACATCAGCTTTCTTTACCATCATATTTTATTTACCGTTAAAATTTTATAACGGGCTTATATTTCAAATTGGTTTCGACCTCCGTTATGACCTAAACATTCACTTTGGTCATTATCAATCCCACTCTAAGTTCAAATGGACATGCCCATTACAATCTCTTTAAAAATATATACTCACTCTTTAAAAAAAATTAAAATTAAGATATTAAGAGAATTTTAAAAATTAAGACACATCATATTTTTATAGTAATATGGTAAGGCAAGGTTTTTAATTTTGTTTTGATTTATTATAAGCATTGATAGGAAAAGATATAGAAATTAAGAAATATAAGTATTTTTATTAGAACATAATTTAATATTAATATAGTTTTTCTCTCTTTTATGAAAAGTGTGTAAGTTAGAAAGAATGGTTGGCTTTTATCTTTAATATCTAATGTATTTGTAAGAGTTGTGATGTTTATAAATGTCTTAGAGGAGTTTGTACAATATATGAGAAATAAATAGTGAATGTGTGAGAATAAGTGTAAATGGGAGTAAAGCGAAATCTAACACAAGAGTGTGTCATTTATGATATATAATTGTATTAAAGACATTCCACTAGGTGGATATTAAACTAAATGAGAAATGATATATGTAAACAAATTTCAAAATTTATTGTAAGACACTACTCATATCAACTTGTGGAACTTCTCTTATGTTTTCAAGCAAGTAAAAATATGTGGCCTCTCAATTATTCTAGCCTTGACCTTGTAATCTTCTTGAAAGTGGAATTACATTTTTTTTAAAGGAGCAAGTTGTAAGTTATAAAGTAGGTGTGGCAAGTGGGGCTTACCATGCCTACTCTTTCTATAATATACCTCACCCTCCTCCCACAAATACCACGTTCTCACTTGTGTTGGCTACCAATGTAATTGACACACTTAACAAATGAATTGTTATAATTCATAAGAGTGTCGCATTAATAAGAAAGAATGATCCTCAAGCCTAAATAGTTACACTTGTGAAGTTGACAATTGAGTGTACAAGTCTCTAAAGACATGCGGTGGGTTTATTACACATCACAACATAAGTAAATGAACACAAACATAATGAAGGTCCAAAACACAAAGACAAAATAAAAATAAACATAAATAGAAGAAAAGAAAATAGAAGTTTGGTCACACAACCCCCCTCCCCCCCCACATGACCAATTGCTAACATGAATTCATTTATAGAAGGGGCTTACAATAAAGGTTTAATGGAACCAAGGAAAACATGGTACAAAAATGACCAAATCACCCACCATTTAATGAACTACAAAGTGTGGAAGGTCTTCTTAGTAGTGAGATGACATCGTTGAGAAAGATATTGAGCTTTCCACCCTTGCCATATTCTGAAAACAAAATGTCAATATCACTAAACAATATTGTATTCAATGAATGAAGTTTATATATATATATATATATATATATATTACATATGAAAAATTCATCACCAACAATTCAGCGAAGGAAAATTCACCGTCACGAAAAATTCACCGACGAAAAATTTATCTCCAAGTAAAATTCACCGCCAACAATTCACCACGATGAAAATTAACCGCATTAATATTTTTAATAAAATCATTTTTTTTTGAAATATATATTAAAAAATATGAATGTTGTTAATTTTCCATTGCAATGAATTGTTGATGGTGAATTTTTGTGACGGTGAATTTTTCATCGGTGAATTATTGGTGGTGAATTTTCCTAGAATTATATATATATTACATGTGTCTAATCCATATTAATTTCATGCTCTTGAACCTCTCCTATAACTATTGAATTATTAATTTATAACCAAACTAGTACTTTCACAAGCCATTTCTCATATAAGAAACATTTTTTGCATAAAAATATTTTATACATTTTAATGTTGGTGGAGTTTGATGTTTACATCTTAGTTCTTGAACTTTGAGTTTTTTAAGTTTAAAGGGTGAAAATTCCAAATAAGTGGACTATATTTATCACTAGTTTAGGAATACAATTAATCCATAAAATGTGTGTGAGCTTAAATTAATTGATAAATTAGACCTTACAATTGAACTTTAGATAAAAGATTTGAGACTAATAAATGATAAAGTGAATGAGAAGGTTAAGGGTGTTTATCTATATCCATCTAATATAGTGGTTGGTAATAGATATTTTGTTATAGTTAATTATTTGTGGTTAAATTCTATATTTTGATATTGGATCATTGTTGCAAGTATTGTATTAAAATTACTTTTAAATTATATCTAGTGTCTAGATGGGACCATGTGTGGTTTAGTCTTGAATGACATGATTTTTTCCTCCTGACCACATTTGCATCCTCTAATATAATTATTTTTATAACCTACACAAGTTTGCAAATTTATATGCTTATGGGACCTATGGTGCTAAGAAGTACCTTGAGGAGCCTATTATTGGTCAATGGAAACCATATTAACTTCCTTTAGTTTAGGAAATAATTTTTGTTGCTTATACAAGATTGAAGATATAAGGATAAAATATGTAGAATGCCTAGATGAGTCCAAGTGATGCAATTAAGGATAAGGTCCAAATGAATGGTAACCTTTTATTTGTAGCTAACATCCAAGACCTACCCAAAAGAGTTCACAACCCCAATATTCACATATGAAACCACTTGGATTAAATCTAATATAAAGACGGACTCAAAAATAGATCTAATTTCATTCAAAATACATAATAAATATACATATGTTTGATCCAACTAAATAATAATAGAGCCTCCCTAAGAACTATATAATTTTGGTATTGATCTTTACCACAATAATTTATAAGAAACCTTCTTACACTTTAACCTTAAATTTTATTTCAACAACATATTGCTACACACATGCTAAGACCTACACAATGACATGCAACATCAATATCTATTTATCAAAGGAAATTTTGAAAGAGTTTCCCCTTACAAAACCGACAATCCAACCCTACAAAATAACCTACAAATAAAATAAATTACCTATTCAAAAAAATATAATAATCCTCGATTACAACCCTTTTAAGTACTCTCTAATTATCTCATCTGAGCTCTAGATGACCTACAAGTAAAGAGATTGTCTAACTCCTTACGCCTTGCCACTCTCTTAAAATCTAACTTTCTTTAATTCAATATATGATTTTTTATCCTATCTACAAATGTGGCACCAATCCTAGAAATTTTATTAAGAGATAAAGTGTAACTCTCAAAAGAAACTCTTGCTTGAGGCAATACCATTCTCAAGATAGTTGATGGAAGAATCAAAGGGACAATTTGTAACTCCTTCCACCTAGACACCATAATTAAGGCATGCAAGAATCTCATTAATGATTAACCCCCTTATACATGTTTTTTTTGAAAGGTGTCTCAACCTTTCTCTTAATGTTAACATTATAAAAAGTGTGATTTTAGATAAAATATAAAACTCAATTTTGGGGCTATATGATGTAGCCAAGAAATACACAACATAATATTCATTTTCATTATTGATGGTAAAACTAATTCAATTACAAAACAATCTAATTACCATCTACATTATGGTTTCTCAAACTAATTTTTTTCCTTTTTAACTACTAAAATTCCTTGCTAAAAATCTACCCATTTTTAGTAATTATACATACTTATTTGTTTGGCTATGAAACTTGCCAATTATTTGAGTCTAACTAAAGTAAGACTAATTATGAACTTGAAACATCTAATTGCATGAAGAAACTTGAAAAATATAAAAGGACCATTTTTTTTAAGCAAAAGACATATTGCCTATCTATATTGATATAATATAATATATAAAATAGGAGTTTCATATTTGTCTTATAAACTGATTACAATAGTGCTTCATATATCACTTATAACAAACTTCATTTTCAGCTTCCCTATTACAGACTATTACAAGTCCATATTGTGAAATGGCATAAACTATAAATAGACTTAGAGGCTTTATATCAACAACAAGGAACCTATTGTCAGCCAAAATTCCTTGATATCAAAATTCTTCGCTGAGACACAGGAAACAAAAAACTTCCATCCACAACTAGTTACTCCTCCATTTTCACTGGGTGATCATTTCCATTGGGTGATCATTTTCACCCTGGTCTTCCACCATGTTTTCTTCACCTAGAGGAACCACAGGTATATCATTAAGATTAATCCCTCGGTCAATGAAAATGCTCCGCCTAATTGAATTTGATCTACTGCAACCATGTGATTATATTGTTCCTCCATCGACTAGTCAAGGCAGTTTTCATCTGCAACTTGTGGCACTTGGGGCAGAGGTGTTTCATGAACTCTTACCTTTACTTTTTCTGCCAAATCTACATCAAACTTCACTGCATACCTTTTGTGTGTGTTCAACGGTAAAACTAGAAGTTCGTTGAGACATAGATTTTTTTATTATGATAAACAACTTTGGAGATATCGTTCGATGAAGTAAAAAATGCATTTGGAAATAAACCTCCAACGTAACCATGTCCCTTCCAAAGATCATACCTCTGACATCCTTTGGTGATAACTCCATTTTGTAGAAACTCCTCATTAACTACTTTTCTAGTAATGGATTCTACTAGGTTGACATCTTGTAATAAATCCAACAGATTGGAGATGAATATTGAAAGGAATTAAGATGAATAGATTAACCTTTTTTCCTTTGGCTCTAGAATTTCATCACCAATGACCCTTTTGATATGCTTGATGAAAGTTGCACAATGACCTTTAAAAACCAATTGAAGTTCTGCATCACCTATTTCTTTTGAAATTGGAATCTCCCAATCATTGACTGGAAAGAAAACTCTATAGTTTTGCGGATAAAATTCCATTTGCCTCCTCCTACTCGTTGCATTGGTAAGCAAAAGAACCCTAAGCTCGCCACTACTTGAACTATCTTGGAGAAACACACACTTTGATCGCCAATTCCCTTCCACAATCAACAAATTTATTTGAGTGACCTTTAAACAAAGCACCAACCCATTTATTTCCCATGGGTGAGCTTATATGCCTTTTAAAAAAAATATTTTCATGACCTGTACAAAATGTACCCGCATACCAAAAAATTATTATATGGCAAGCTGAATTTGTTTAAATCATTACACCGACAGAATCAACCAGATAGCTACTTTTAGCTATATGGTAAGGTAACAAATAACAGGCACTAAATTTAGCCGAGGATTCAAAATATTTTAGTAAATGATTTGAGGCACTAAATACAAATCATAATTTGTTGATGCACCAGTTCACACACTTTTGAAACACTTACTTTTCAAGCACCTGTATTCTGCACATGACACATAGAATTAGCATAAATAATTACCAGAGTATCATCATGAGTTTTATTTGTCTTGTGTCGAATTCAGATACAAAATATTTATGCTTCAAATATGGTCTTTGATGAAACAATATTCACCCATCTTCTTTCGATGTGCCTGAACTTCACACCATAAACTCCACATGAAATTTCCATTGCTGCGGATAGTACCACATTGTACAAACCTCCCACAAATTAATCATAAAATGACGCATGCTTGTTAACTTACAAAGCCTGGCTTGATGATGTTTGTACTAACCCAGGCTTTGACACATGCATTTGATTTTTCTACACATTTTACAAATATTTCCACATTCTTTGCCATGTGTTTTCTTACATTATTACCATGCACAATTAGACGCATTGAAGCTTGACATATGCATAACTATACTCTTTGAAGCTTGACATTTGTTCAACATGAGACCTCATAACTAAACAGTTATTGAACACTTGTCACATACTTCATAAAGCACATCAAAATATCCCCATGCCTATTTTCTCTCAATGAAAGAGTCCCAAACTTGACACTCTCATGAGCAACCCCCTAACACAACTCTACCATGAACAAATCGAGATGACAAAGAGTACATGTGGCTAAAAAAATAGATGTTCCAAAAAATGCTTATCTTTGACCATAGAAACTCTATGTCCTTGAATAAGTCAAAAAAAACTGCTTGCAATGATAACAAAATTAAAATCCTTTCAACAACAACATTATTTAAATGGAGTCATATCCTTGCAAATGAGCTTGGGAAAAAATCTTTACCCACAAAATCTGGAGTAACCACAAACCACAAAGAACATAGCCTATATGCAAAAGTCTGCCACACAATTGCAACAAGAGCTTTATGCCTCATAACTTGAACTATACACATGGACTACTCATTGAACCACTTAACACAAAGGCCTAGCTTGCATCTGCTTCAAGAATCCAAACTACAACTTATCCCCCCTAATAGGTATAAGGAAATTTTATCTCTATTTACATTTCCTCTTTAGACATTAATAGTTCTAACATAGGGTGCATCTTACCCAGTTCAATAAGATGTGTAACTTCATCAGCTACTTGATCACATCCAAAATTTTCCAAAAAAGTTTGCCACCACATTTACTTCTCTGAAAGTATGAAGAATTTGATAGTTTTCCACCTTATCAAGTAGGGGCCAGATCTATTTGACAATATACCCCAACTTCCAATTTTGAATCTTAAGTTCCTGACAAGAATTTATCAAAATTAAAGAGTCTCCTTCTACTTGGATCCTGGTAAGTTTAAAACTGACTACTAACTTTAAACCTTGTAGAAGTGCTTGAGCCCTAGCTGCATTATTAGTTCCGAATTTAACTTGAAAGATTTAGCACAAAGAACTAGCCCTTTACAATCCCTTATAACTACCCCTGCTCCAGATACTCCTGGGTTCCTCCTTGAAGTACCATCTATATTCATCTTAAAGAAACCAAATGGAGGTGGCTTCCAAGAAATAGAATATCTATCTACTTTATGAATTGGCTGATGAAGGCTTCCTTTGAAAGGAAAAGATAGAAGAGGCCATGCAACCATTAATTTTGAATCCCAATCTGTGAAAATTGACCCCACATGTTTATTTTTGTGCACATACCCATTTATTACTTCAAAAATAGATTGTTCTAACAATAGCAAGGCCTGATTAATAATACAATTTCCTTTTCTGAAAATGCATTTATTTCTTGCCCACCAAATAGCCCAGACAACTGAAGATGAAATGATGCTCCAAATGCATGCAAAAAAGGAACTTTTGTACTATTGTGGCCAGCTAGAAAATAACTTCTAAAGAGTATTTGGAAAGGGAGACAACCAATTCATTTTAGCCACTATGAATAGCCAACATGCCTGTGCTACTCGACATAAAAGGAAAAGATGATTAGGATCTTCCAGCTCTTGTTCACAAAGCACACATTTGAAAGGCTATGCAATTCCAAGTTTTGCTATCTTATCACTTGTAAGAATTTTTTTTTTATTGCAAGCTAAGAGAAACAACCTGCTTTAGGTAAAACTTTAGAGTTCCAACAGAATGAATATGCTCTTTGTTCTACTAATTAAAGACCTACTTGAGAGATTGATTTGTAACCTTCTTTCACCGTATAGCAACTTGATTTTGCTTTTGACCAAATTATCCTATCAGAAGATGAAGAAAAAAAAGTTGATCTTTCCTTAATCAAAGATGAAATTTGACTTTTGTGAACATCATTGATTTGCTCATTTGAAAAATATTTCCATTTAACTTTCCTCATCAAAGAATCTACTTGTTGAACATAATCTTTGACCTTTGGACCCCACCTTTGAGATAAGTGGTTTGCAATGTTTTTTAAAAAATTCAAAGCATTTCATATCGAGTAACCATTCCATGAATCCCTCCAGAATAAAGCTTCATTTCCATTATTTACCTCCCAAGTTAAGTGAGGTAATATGACTTTTCTTCAAGAAACCAGAAAATTCCACATTGTTGATCCTGAAGGTGGATTTGATACTGTAAAAATTCTCGATGAGCACATATTATCTAAATACTTATGTTGCATGAGGCGACACCATTATAAATATGGTTTTTTATACATACACCAAACCATTTTGGCCCCTAATGCCAAATTTCTCTGAATCAGATTATGCAAACCAACACCACCTTTTATCTTCTCCAGACACATGGTTTCCAAAGAGATTAAGGGTTTTTTTTTTTGTTGTCCAAATTACCAAACCATAGAAAAAAAATTATCGGCTTTTGAATTTGATGAATAATGGTCTTAGGAGCTTTTTAAACTGACATATAATAATTTGGAATCGTAGATAACACAATTTTTACTAGCAAGATTCTCCCTGAAAGTGGCAACCATCTCCCTTTCCAAGATAAGATTCTAACTTGAATGCTCTGAATGATCTTTTTCTAATAAGAAATCTTATTTTGGCTTGCAAAGAGAGGAATACCAAGGTATTTTCAAGGAAAATGTGCTTGTTGAAAGCCTAACAATTTTACAATGTGTTTTTCAATAGCTGGTTTTGCATTGAACACACAAAATTTTGAATTACCTTCATTTACACACTGACTTGAAGCACTAGTGTATTTATTCAACACAAATTTTATATGCAAAGCTTTTGATACTACAAATTTTCCATAAAGTAGTGTATCATCTGCAAAGAGAGAGTGATTAACTGATATGTTTGTATTTTGAATACAAATACCCTGAATGGATCCTTGTTCAGAAGCTTTATTAATTGACCTGCTCAAAGCTTCTACTAATATGATAAACAAAAAAGGTGAAAGTGGATCACCTTGACAAACCCCTTGAGATGAACCAAAGAAGCCAACTGATGAGCAATTTAACAAAATAGAGATCTTGGCACTTGATAAAAAAATCCATAACCCACTTGCACCACTTCAAAGAAAAACCAAACTTCAACAACACCTGCTTCAGAAAGGACTAGTCAACTCTGTCATACACCTTCTGCATATCAAGCTTTATTATCATGGATGACATTTTATTTACAACAATGGAATTTAAAACTTCATGGGTAACTATTGCTCCTTCTTTTGTTTCTCTACCAGGTACAAAACCACATTGCTCCTTAGAAATAATTGCAGAGACAAGAGGGTGTAATTGAATATAAATAGCTTTAGTAAAAAATTTATAGATGGTGTTCCAAAGAGAAATAGGATGAAAGTCTGAAAAAGTATTTGGAGAAGCAATTTTTGGAATGATAACAATATTAGTAACATTGAACTTCTTCAACATGCCACCAGATTTTCTTGAATCCTCCAAAGCATTTAAAATATCAATCCCAAAAAAATCCCAGCATTTTTGATAAACTATTGCAGTAAACCCATTAAGACCAGGGGCTTTATCAGGCGACATAGAAAATACCACTTCTTTAACTTCATTTAAAGAAAAAGGAGGCAACAACCTATCATTGTCTTCCTAAGAGACTAGGTTTGAAATATCCTAAAGAAGTGAATCTCTTTCTCTACTCAACTATACATTATCATCCTCATTGGTAGCCAGAAAGGAGGAAAAAATCTTGATACCTTCATCCTAAATGTCTTCTTCTTTTGTAAGAAAAACTCCTGACACACTATCCTGAATTGAGAAGATATAACTCTTTTCTTTCTTTATTTGGGTTGAGATATGAAAGAATTTTGTGTTCCTATCTCCATCTTTTAGCCATAATTCCCTTGATTTCTACCTCCAATAGACTTCCTCTCTTAATAGCAATTCCTTCCATTCCTCTTGAAGTTTATTTTGCTCTTCAAATAAAATACCGTCAAGACCATTAGAAATGATGCTTTCATTTACCTATGCAAGCCTTTTATAAACCAAATATTTCTACACAAATATATTCTTAAACACATGTTGATTCCACACTTTTAAATGTTGTTTAACATGATCCAACTTTTTACTTAATTGGAACATTATTGAGCCATACCAAAAAGGTGCATTCAACCACCATTGTCTTATCAAATTTAAAAGTTCTGGATGCCTGAACGACATAGCCTCAAACTTAAATGAGGATTGAAACTTTGACTAATTTTTTTGATACCAAATCTAGAGAAATATCAAAATGATCTGAGGTAGCAAAAGGCAGAATTTCAGATGTTAAATCAAATTGACTTAAGATCCAATTCAGAGATGTTAGAAACCTGTCTAACCTTTCTGCAATTTGAAGGACATTTTTCCTCATGTTTGTCCAAGTAAACTTGCCATTCGATGGAATTATATCAACCAAAGCATTATCTTGAATAAAAGCAACAAAATCTTCCATATCATTTTTTGGGGGACAAATACCAACTTGTTTCTCTACCAAACTTGCTATTGCATTGAAATCTCCTAATAAAACAATTTTTTCTTGACCCTTCATGTCCAATTTTTGCTTTAAATTCTCCCACAAAATTTTCTTGCCAACTGTACTATTTGGAGCATAAACATTTAACAACCAAAAAGATAAATCAAAGTTCTTAATAAGAATTAACTGTCAATTATGTTCACAAGCAACCGTGGTAATGCTAATTGAATTAGCATTCCACAAAGTAATCAAACCACCTAAATCTCCATGGGATGGAGAATGGATAGACTTCCATTTGGACCACTTCTTACTAATATTATCAAAGGACACAACTGAAGTTTTAGTTTCTTAAAGGACAACTACATCTGCCCCGCAAGCATCCAGTTGATGCTTGACTTGGGCCCTTTTGTCAGGGGTATTTATGCCTCTAACGTTCCAAGAAATTAGCCTCATTGGAACTTAGGAGAGAAACATGATCTCCTTGGTCTTTTTTGCTTTACACCTGAACTCATTTTATCAACTAATGTCAATTGAATACCTACCTCAATTTCCTCTTTCAACTTGGTAGCTAAAGATTTTCACCCCCTCTTGGCAAGAATTTTTTTACTTGAAATAGATAGTGGGGAATGAGAGATTAAAAAATAACCTAACCCTTCTGATAAATCCCCATCAACAAATACCGCTGAAGAAATATCATCTATCAATTGATCAACAATAGAGAACAAAGCTTCATCAACAAATTTTTCAAAGTCCCCATCAGAAGGCAAACTAGATGTATGGGCAATGGTCCCTTCAAAACCTTGATGGGGCTGCAAGGCATAACTACTCACCTCCTCATGATTGTCAAAGACCTTTAACAAATCATCACATTGATTTGACACTCCCAGAGTTATCATTGAAGCACATTGATTCAGATGTTGAAAACTAAGAAAATTACACTCAAGAACCAACAAATTGATAGAATGGAGGAAAATAGAAATGTGAGACAACAAAATTTTCTCCCAACCAAATGCAAAAGAAATCAAAATAGGTTTAGTAGAAGAACCAAAAAAACTAGTGACATTCCTAGAATTGTTTAGACCAACAATAGCCAAAGATGTGCACTTGTTGTTATGAAGTAAGGGTGAGCTATCTTGAACACACACTGTAACATTTGAATAATAATTTTGAACATACTCATCTTCCCCAATGATAAAGAACTGCAAAGAGAACCCCCAACTGAATCATTAGTTTTTGAAGCCCCCCAATGCTACAGCTCAATACTAGAAGAAATTTTGACATTAAAGTAGGTACCAAGAGCAACAAAATATAGGTTCCACTTATAACAAATATCAAAAAAATTGAACAGAAGGATTAATTCAAAATTTGTCACAAACGCTTTGACAGGATTTGCAATAGCAACAATAGAACTATCGTTCATGGAGTAACAAGGATCTTTTGAAGAAACCTCTCCCACTTCCATATTATTTACCGAACCCAACACACACTTACTTGAAGGGTGAACCAGAAGATGAAATTGACAATAGATATATTGTGGGTCCTCAAAGACCACATTTTGTTTCCACAAGCCATAAATTGATTTAATATTGATAACTACTGGAATTTTTTTGTAACATCAATCAAAAGGTAGAGCCTGACTGGCAACAATGGGTTGGAAAAGAACTACAAATATTGGTATAGAAAAATACCTAATTGATTACCAAGAGTTCCAATAATTTAGGACTCTCTGTACTCAATGGTAAGCCTTGCAACTGAACCCAAAATGGAATGAATTTAACTTTTGATTGAGAAGGGAAAAAATTTGGAGACCATAAGGTAGAAAAGAGGCCATGACCCTCATAAATCCAAGACTTCTTTCTAAAAACAACATTCCTTAAATCTTTATCTGAAAACAACACCACAAAAAACCCTTCCCCTTTATCTAAAAAGAAAACTTGAATAGATCACTCCCAAGTTTGGAAAACCCAACGTTGTAAAAAATCCAAATCTAGAGAGAAATTCCAAAACTTACAATGAGAGTGAGCTCCCTGAGATCCTTGATCTGTAGCTGCAGTATTGCGTCCAAAAGCGTGACATTAACATGAGCACCCGAACCAGAAGACGAAACCTTTCACCGCTTAGGAACCTAGACCTTGCCAAAATGTCCAGGGGCATTGAACTCCCTCTGAGACCCAAACTTAAGTGTGTTCTTCCCATTACGTGTAATCTCAACAACACCATTAACTTTTGGATCCAAACCAGACTTGGTAATGATAATATCATTAGGAAAAGTCAATGGAGAATGCTTAGAGAAGGAAGACTTGGGATTTAAAACAGGAATGTTGTTTGGAAAAGTGGTGGGACATGCAAAAGATTCTTTTAGATCGAAGGAAGCTCCAAAAATAATAGGAATGTTATTGGGAAAAGATGTAGGAATGCAGGACCCCGAAACCACCTCAACCCAACTCTTAGAATGTGAAGAAGCATGGGAGCTTGATTCCAAATCAGAGCCAAATAAATCAAATGGAGATTGTTTATAACGAATAAGTGATTGTTGATCAATTTCTTCCTGCATAACATTAAGCCAAAATTCATCATAAATTCAAATTGTGTAACCAAACAAAAAGTTGTAAGCTCAGCTCTGTGAGAGTTTTCATCGGATTTAGAAGTCTTTCTTCTTGTGTGAACTCCTGCATATTTATCTCCAATAATTTGATCCTTAGGATAGTATATAGCAAGATATTTTGAAGGAGTTTTTGACACACACTTTTCAGGACTTGTTTCATCATTTTTAGGACTTGCAACAAGTTTAGGACTTGTTGATTCAACATTAGTCTTCGTTGTTCCAAATCCTTTTGAATTTATTTCAAGTTCAAATTCTTCTTCCTCATCTTTTTCTTTCTTTTCAGTGTTAAAGGAAATTTCTTTTCCAGTAGAATTGTTTTTATTGATTCTCATTTCATAGGCAATTAGAGTACCTTGTAAGTTGTCTAAGGTAAGCTGGTCAAAGTGCTTATTTTCTTCAAGAATAGAAACCTTACCTTCAAATTTAGGAAGTAAGGTTCTAATGACCTTAGTTACAACATCAAATTATTTTACATCTTCTCTTAGCCCTTTCATAGCATTGACAATTTCATCAACTCTCAAGAAGTAATCAACCACTTTTCCATCATCCCTCATTTTTATTTCCTCAAATTGATGTTTTAGAGTAAGGAATTTTGACTGTTTAACTTTTTCATTTCCTTGATAGATGGTTTCAAGTCTAATCCATATTTCATATTTTTTCTTTTCATCAGCAGTTGTGGGTAATGTAGTTGGTACAGTGTACCCATTTAACACTATGCTCCACACATCAAGATCAATAGAAATTAGATATGTTTCCATTTTGATTTTCTAGAATACATAATTTGTTCCATCAAATAATGGAGCTCTAGTCACAAATGTGCCTTCATGAGCTTGAGACATTTTAAATGGACTCCAAGACTAGAATCAATCCTAGGTTGTTTAGACCAATCAAAGGACCCTATGCTCTAATACCAATTGTTGGAGTGAAAATGATACTGAGAGGGGGTGTGAATGAGTGTCTTAACATATTTTACCATTTTCAAAAATTAAGCCATAGCACACATTTGTTCTCAATATTTCAATGACAAGTGCATTCATGAGTTGAATGCAATTATTCATAAATTGAAATGAGAGATGTAATAGATGAACAGTAAACAATACAACATTGACATAGTAAAATTGAGAAACCACAAATGAACAAGGAGACACAATATTTTCCGAGTGGAAAACCCTCCTAGGGTAGAAAAACCACTCTTTAAAATGCTGCCTTTCAGGCTCTTATTTGAAAACCACTGTTAACAATGCCTTATAGGATAATTTTTGAGCACCAACTCAAGGAGCACCAACCCCTCCTTTGATTTAGTACAGTAAACAATATCAGAAAATTTCTTTGTTTCAAATATTTTGCACTCTACAAGCTTTACATTCCAATACCCCTAATATCCTAAAGGTTCTCTCTTGAACCCTCAAAATACTAGACATATCAAAAGGAAAGCTCAGTGTTCTGCATTTTGTTTTAGATTTACAATTTCAGAGTAATGACAAAATGTCTCTCAGAATAGACAATATAGCAACTATGTTCAATCAAAGGATATCTCTCTCATTACAAAAAATGTATATGTTTTCTCTTTTGAACCTCTAACAGAGGTGAATGGATAAGACAAATTATTCTTATAGATATATGCCAAGAATACCACTAATACAGTTAAGTAAACATCATAAGAATGATTCTTCCAACAAAGTGTGATAGAATGTGTATTTTAAGAAAATGACTCTAAAACCCTCAAAGGCCGTGATAGGTGGGGTTTTCTCCAGAAAAGACAAAGTGTCATTTTTTGTTTTTGAAGACAAAACCCTAAAAGAATAATAGATCTGCACCAATAATAGCATCTATTACAAGATTCTAATAACGTATGCATAAATAAATATATATATCTTTTTCGAAGAGAAATAAACAATAATACCCTTCTGGAATATATTTCAAATACCCTCAAAAATCTAATGACAGGTGGAGATCAGAGAAACACTATATCCTTCAAAAAAAAATCCATGCTGCTAGAAACAACAAATAAATCATTGCAAGAGCCTGTAATAGGTTTGTAACCAAACCCCTCTCATTATGAACACAATCACCAAATAAATATAGCTTTTTTAAAATGCCCATCAAGGAGTAAAGAAATGTAACCAAAATATTATCATGCCATGCAAGAATCCACTTATGTATCTTCACTTTCGAATCATCAGACAGTAACTGACTTACATTTTTTAAACTGAAATCTTTCTTCAAACAAAGAATGATAATACTTGTTTGAGCTGCAAGAGAATCATGCAAATACCAGTGTAATTCGATATATGCCTAGGTCTCTAACTTCCTTACACGTTCCATGTCAAAGCACACCTAACAGCAACTTCCCATGCATAGTAAAAATTCTATCATGATGACAGAGAGAGCAATAAACACATTCACATAAGAGAGGAATCAACACAGCAACAACAGTTACAATTTCTTCATGGTGGCGGCTGAAGCAAGGGTTTCAACCCTAGCAATGAGAAATCAAAAAGCACTTTCCCTAATCTTTCTTCATGCCAATCGATGCCAAATCCAAAACACAATCATGTTTGAAGTCCAAAAGGACTTAAGACATAAGTAAAAACATCATAATGAATTTTAAAATCAGTTGTGAAAGCCATTTACACCAAGTGCCAATAATATCATTAGCTTCACATTAAAATGTTGATTTCAAATTATTACCTAAGACTTTTCCGACAAGGATAATGATAAATGATGGCTTCCATGTCGATTAGAAATACCCTCTTCACAAGGTCAAATGCCTTTTACCAACATAGTCAAAGTCATGTGTTTGATAAAGTGGCCGATGGAAAAAACAATACTTCCTAATAATCGATTGCCATGAGATTAATGACCAAAAATAAAATATATGCTCAAGGTAGTGTGTCGGCCTTAATATTCTAAAGAGAAATCACCATTTTAGGTCGATAGAATAGTCAATTCCATGTGAATTTTAAATGAGCCATTCTTTCATGATATGCCAAGAGACCAATATGACATCAAGCCAAAATGAAACATAATTCCTTTGCCAATGTAATGTTACTACTAAATTTCTTTTGATATAAATCAAGATTCATAAAAATACCAATGATCAACCTGATAGACATCAACTGAAACCATATTTCCATAAGCATTACCTTTATGAAGCTGATAGTCACAACTATGATGTTGTCCAATACCTTGCAACAATGTATGATTTATGATTCCATTAACCAAATGTTATCTCACTTATGAAACTATTGTGCCACATACCTCATTAAATTTGTCAGCCCAAGATAAGAGTGCACACAAAAAAATATACTTGAAAACAAATATGCCAGAATGAGTATGTCACAATGACATGTAAACATGTTGAATATACCTGTCAAACTGAATATCCTGAACCTGTTGAGTGACCTGTAATCATGCTTTATCACACTATCAGTAACCATCACCATAAGCACATATGTAAATGAATAATGACTGAAATAGATAGATGAACATGAATAGTTGAACTGAAATATAGATTAACATGGTGACTTTGGCATCAAGGAAATACACCGACACAACTAAAAGCCAACACCTCTTCCTTGAGGAAAAATCATGGAATAATGTAATATTAAGTTGCACACTAGTTAAGAGAATGGTAAATCAAAGTAACATTTCCACCCTATTCCAAGTTATGAATTTTAATGATGTCCCCAAAGTCAAAAGTAGCCTTGAAATGTATCTCCCTCTATAGTTACAAAATAATTGGTAAATATTCTCTTACTCTTTGGAAGGTCACAATCCTCTTGATTCTTCAGCTAAACACAAATATGTATGGGGAAGTGTTAAAGAAACTAGCACCTAAATTTTTAGAAAAGGCCACCATCTTCTTAGAGAATACTATCTATTCTAACTAATTGATGGAATATTTAGTACCATCATGCCATCCCCAAATTAACTATTTTATTATCTTATTTCTCAAAATAATCAAAAAAAAATTTATAATCTTATGAAATAAAATTTTATAGGCCCCAATAGTTGTGCCTTTTTTTGCATTGAGGAAGAAAGTTGTGATCTCTTATTTTTTGAATATATTTTCCCTAGACATTTGGAGCTTGGTCCTTTATTTTTATTTTTTCTACTACTCCCATTCCTACTATCTTATAGTAAGCTCTTGACTTTCATTATCTCCTTCATATGCCCCTTCTAACATCTACTTGGATATCCTTTGTCCACATCCCACATCCTCATCTCACTACATACTCTTTGGAACATCTAGAAAGCTATAAATTTTCTAATTTTTAAAGAAAAATAATTCTCTACAATTATTTCTTTATTGTACACTTTGTCTTTTCTTTGAGTATCCTCCCTCCATGAGCATAAATCTAAAAATATATTAAATTTTTTCCCTCTAAAGATCTTGTTAGAGGTTTCTACCTTTTTATTATGCTTCAAAATCGAATATTGAAACTAGTAGATATGGAAATGTTTTTGGTCTCTTAAAGAAACTATCCTAAAATGTTGTTGGATTGAGTCTCACTTCTAACAATTTTGTTAAATCTCAAGTGCTAAAAATTAGTCTGCCACTTACTCTTGAAAAAGGAATACAATAACTCATAATGAAAGGTGACTCTAGTTGGTTATTAATACAATAAAATTCTCACACCATTAAAATATCTATTTACAACTTATGTCCAAATTTATAAATTTTATTGGGCAAATATTTTATTTTATCAACACACTCCAAGACCTAGATATTTAAATCCATGGCTAGCCTTGGTGCTATTATTTCTAAATATATGGTAACAATACAAATCCCTAGTGTTTTCTCAGTTTTGACTTATTTTCCTGTTCCTATACACCCTTTGTACAATATAAACAAAACCATTTTAAAAAAAATACGCATGTGAGAATTAAATTAAATACAAAAGGTTTTTAAAATTGGCTAAAAGGAAAGGAGAATTAAATTATATATAAACTAGATAAAAACCTAGCTTGAATTATGCTAAATCTTGCATATGGAATCTTAGACAATGCTTCTTATATGTTGCAAAGTAATCTTGAAGGAATGTAACCCATTAATCTTTACCAAATAAATTATATAGTGAGATTAATTACCTTCGTATTTATTTTTTGATATATGAATAAATTGACTAGAAAGTTTTAAAATAATACAATAAATTTTTAAAATACTTGTATAAGGTTAAAAAATTTAGCAAAAATGTTTTCATATTCAATTTAAGATTTCTCGCCCATATGTTCTTTCAAATTACTAAAGAAAAATTAGAATACCTAATAAAATAAATTGAATCACAAATATAGAATAATATTTATTTCTATTGAAATCACTTCCCTCTTTATGATAAATCTTTTTAAAATATATATGAATAATTTATATAATATTTTTTGTAAATTTACCTTTGTGTTTAGAAGGGATATCAAAGTTACCAAACTCTTCAAATTATCTATTACAAATTTAAACCATAATTGATTAAATAAATAAACCTCTTTAAAAAAAATTCAACAATTTAAACCAACCATGAAGGCCTACATGTAGCTACAAAGGGTTTTTGTATCCCTACAATACCCATATTATTTTTTCCAATTGTGAGTAATTTATCTCAAAAACCTTAAAGGCTATCAATTTGATTATGTAAAATATTTTTTTTTGGTCTTTTTTTCAACCTTACTTCTTGAATTTTTTTTACTTGGCAATTTTTATTATTATTTTTGCCTCTCTAGACCAAAAAAAATAAAGAATCTCGGTGTGGTGCCTTTTGTGCTAGGTCATCATCATTTACCTTTATGGTGCTATAAAAATTTGAGTTTGGTGACTTGGCATGTAAAAACAATATTATTTAAATTAGATAAAATGAAATATCCCAAAATAAAAATAACATTAAAACTAAAATAGGAAAAAAATTCTTCCATTTGTAGTTGGAAAATAAGTATTGAGGTGAAGATTCCTACCTAGGAGTCATGCTAGAAGAGGAATGCTTCTTTTTCAAAATCAAAATTTTATTAAGGGAGAAAATATTCAACCTAAAGTGTTATTCTTCTACCCTTTGCTTGCTAGAAACTTGCATCTTTGTCTAGAAGAGAATTGTAGTGATTCTAGGTACCTAACCCATAAGAAAAGTTGTACCAGTTAAGGATTATTTTCTCATGATAGTAATAGTAAATTTTTTATTTATTTATTTATCATCAAATCTAAAACTTATATTTCTATTGTGTCACAACTTAGCTAAACGACCCAACTTTTAAATAATACTTTTAAAATAAATAAAAAACTTTTTTAAAGTGGACTTCAGGTCAATATTAATCAAAATATATCATATAATAGTCACTTATAATCATAACACTTGAAAATTGATATTATTATTGTTAGAGAAGGGCTTCCTTTTCTATCACAAAATCAAACAAAAATGAAGTATTTTGAGAGTTCTAAATTGTCTAATATTATTATTAAGTGTTTGAGATAGACTTCGAGTGGTTATACACTCTATTCATATATTGTTCTCACCCAAATAAAACTTTCTAATATTTTAATTTAATATGGCCTAAAATTTATGAAAAACCACAAACATCTCCTAAAGAAAATACAAGAGAGGGTTTTTATGGTCTTGATGTTTTTAATACAAACCTCATTTTATTTTAATTTTTTTGTCATAATTTGGAAGATATTAAAAGATAAATGAAAACTTAAAAACCTCTTGTAAATCAATTTTAATATTTAGACTCAAAGAAAAACTTAAAATGGAAGAATTGCATGTTAAACTTGATCTTGTGGACACAAGGTATGTTGATGGACTATGGAATAAGAAAATACATATGAATTAGTTCATTGAACATAATATCTCAAATGAGTGTCTTAATATTCATTAATCACAACTGAAATGAGAAACTTCAAGGTTGAATCTAGGAATAAAAGAATAAAACTTGAATAATAATATAGTAACATCTCATTGTAAGTATAAAACTTGAATAATAATATAGTAACATCTCATTGTAAGTGGAATAATTTTGAGATTTGGATCACGAATCACCTAAAACTTAAAATGAAAAAAGGGTTAATTTGGACCTATTCCATTAGAAAATATTCATTCAAGAATTGCATCACCTCTTATATCCGAGGGAAGGGATATGCAAGTGGTCCATGATATAGGTAAAGCTTAATAAATTATGTTGAGTCTAGAGATTTTATTTGATATCAAGAAATTACCTTATTTACAACAAGAATGTAAGTTTATGAATTAGACTTATCTTTGTTGCAATTATTGGGTAAGATTAGGAGGCTATAAATTATAAGTGGGAATATATTAATAAGTAATAAAATTACTTAGTTTTATGCAATTGAAAGTGGACATATATCAATAGGAAGTTAATAATCAAAATATAAGAATTGAATCCAAAATAGTGATACTTTAACATGTGGGGAATTTTCATGAAGAGATAATAACTAGAAATTATCACTAACAAATTAGTTGTATATGATCAAAAAATTAGGGTTGATTATGACACTAAAACAAATTTAAATAATTTAAATAATAAATAAGAGTGTGTAGCTTTTGATTTAATGCTAATTTAACTTTTCTAGATGTTTCGAGTTGATTTTCCCTAACACCAAAAAAGTAGATCTTATCAAACAATTGCATATGAATCAACAGAAATTGTGTTTACTATTTAGTTCACTTATGTAACTAAGGAAACTACTTTCATGTTGTGGGAGAGTTCGTGTCACTGTTAATTTGATCTTTTGTGTATATTTGAACTATAATTATAGATATAAACTATGCTAAATTTTAGGTATGTAACTTCCTCAATTCAGTTTTCATAACCTACATGAGAATAAGATTATAGATAGTGTTTTATTGGGAAATGATTATTCTCCTTTAGTCAAACCCTAGATATTGATTTAATGACTATGCACAATTATTAAAAAAAGAGTAGGTAGTCATCGAATATGTCCTATAATAATGATGTCACATGATAATACTTTCATACTCCTTGGTGTGTTTAATAGGTGTTTTTCAATGCTAGACATATGCTATAGATATTTTAAATAAATTAGAGTTTTCTTTAAATATAACTCCAAGGGTGGGAAGAGAAATATTTTAGGCTTTAAATCAACACAATCATTATTTGAAATGGTTGAGTTGGCTCTAAATTTTAATTTTAATTTTAAAATTTTAAGGTTCATTTCCACAAATTATGACATTGGCTTGATCTAATCCCATAAACTATGGATCCAAACCTTGGTAAAGAGTAAACAATCAAAGAATCAAGAATGAGATCCCATAAGACTCAAACTGTATACCAAATTTCAACCAACAACACACCACTTATACATTTATCATACATAAAATAAATAATCACGTAAAAAATGAGCCTAGAATGAAAGTGTAGACACCTAAAATTTGACCTTACCCAACCACACCTAATTTTAGCCTATCCTTAGCCCATTAATTAAATAAATATCTATTATTTATTTAATTATTCTCATCCTTTCCTATTCTTATCCTAATCCTTTAATTAAATAAATATTTACTATTTATTTAATTATCATCACTTCATCATGATCCCATTAATTAAATAAATACTTTACTTATTTAATTAATTATCTTTTATCCTCTATCCTTATCTGTCTAATCCTATCCATTCATATATTGTTTATATGGATCATAATATAAATTTGTCCTCATGTGACAAATGTCTCCTTCACATGTCTAACTAACTCTTTGTCTAGATTCATTAAACCTGGACACATATCCAAAATTCAAACTACCTTTTCATCTTATTCATTCATCTCATTTAACCTCTTAATCTTAGCAATTACCATAAGGATTTTTTCCGTATCCCTATCTTAAACCTATATCATATCCATCATGTGACACTTTTTATATGATTGCATATTTGATCCAAACCCTAAGTCTCCTTCAATATTAGCCATCCATCATCAATAATTTTTTGCCATTGATTTTGTCTCTTCAGGACTTTATATCTAGAGGCTATCATCCTTTATTTTTCATGGAATATTGAGCTATCATACCTACATGCTATCAAAATACCTATTGAATCAAGCTTATTATCACTATCAAATCATCTCAAAAGTTATGCTAGAGCATTGAGCGATCCACATATCAACATCAAAGAGAAAATAAATTGGAATAAAGATGCACTCCATTTTCACTCATGAAGGAGAGAAGCAAATATTATAGTTTAAGTTAATTTTATTTTTCTTCCTTTGTTTTCATTCAATATTTTCTAATCCTCTTCATTTTGGCATGCCAGTGGGACCCATGTCCCTATATCAACACTTTTTATGATTTTTTTGTGAATTTTTGTGATACAAATGTCATTTTTTGGTCTCAGCCTATGAAGTGACACCTCTGTCTCATAAAAGGCTCCTTATTCTCATAGATATTCCCCTTTGTTTCATAAAGTGGTGCCTCTATTCTGTAAGTGGTGACTCTATCACCCATAATTGTGTTTTTGTTCTATGTCTTGAATTTGATCAATTTCAAGATAAATATAGGGTTTTTCTAACCTTTGAGACCTTGTTTTAAAATATTATATCATTCTAAAGAAAATAAAGAATCAAGTTGATTCATTATTTTCTTGCAAAAGTTAGGGTTTATAAGGTTTTTCTAAAGTAGGGTTTCTTGTAAGATTTTTAGGAGATCTAGGGTTTTCTTCATTTTGAGATATTTTGAGCATATAACATAACATATTTTGGCTAGATATATATGTTTTCAAGTGTCCTATAGTTTCATCTTATAACTTCCCCAATTGGGTTGGAGGAAAAATCTAATTTTTTGGCTCATAGAGGTCATTTTTAGGCTCTATTTGTGAAACTACACCTTTGTTTCACAAAGTTTCACTTTTGTCTCATAGATTTGTGCCTCTAACTCAAAAATTTATACCTCTACATCATCATTTTTTTCATCTATTTCATAATTGGTGCCTCTGTCAAGTAAAGTTGCACATTTGTTTTAGATTACAATTTCTAGGGTTGTTGAGTCATTTTTCTCATCTAACCTTCATTTTCTAGCAACTAACAAGTGGTGTAGTTGTCTAATGCTTGTCAAATATTATTATCATTGAGATTAATAATGGTTTGATTTAGATTCATTGGTCCAAGGCTTTATTTTCCACTAATTTAGGCATCTAAAGTAGCTTAGTGAATTAATGAACATTTTCTGTCATCTTTGGAAATGTGTTAAGACGTGTGTTCTCTCCTTGCACTTAGTGTGATCTTGGAGATCATAAATTTCACATTTATTCAATTCTTTTATGTTCTAAGTTTTATCTCAAGGATTTATATCTTGTGTGTTTGCTCTCCCCTTGCACTATGTGAGATCTTGGGTGACCAAAAACACTTATTATAGTCTTTCCCATTATGAGGCATGTTGGGGGATTTGATCACCTCAAGGATGAATTCATCCATATTTTATAGTGGGGTATATGAAGGAGAGAGATTAATAATTGTACCTCAAAGTGTAGCTAGCATCCTTCGAGCTAAGTTGTAAGACCCTCAGTCCGTCAAGACTTGCTTGGTGATGAGAGAAGGAGAGACCCTCCTAATCTTGGACACTGTCAAACAAGCTCATCATTCACATATCCAATAAGAACCTTGTTTTTAAAATCCTTTAAGACCTTTCATTTTTTTCTTAGTGTTTTTAGGATACAATATCATGCCCGAAAGTCACTCAACATGTACTTTCTCTTGTTGAGGTGATATTTATCCCTTGGTAGGACCTTGTCCTTCTAAGGTAATGGGTGTAAAGGTGGTACATGAACTTTTCATACCCTATTTATCCATCTATTTGAAGGTATTAACCTTTGGCTAGTGGGCCCACATTAATTTAACACACCTACTTGACTAAATATAACGTTGTATTATCATGCTTAGAGTGTTTTCATGTGTAAAACTAGTGAATCCAATTATCCTTATCACCTTGAAGGTCAAGTCAGACATTATTTCTTCTTGTTTTATTTTATCTTCCCAAAAATTATCAAAATTCATCTTTTATTATCAAACTAAACTTTTGTATCATCCCCCAATGCTTGGGAATCATCCTAAGGCACCTCTATTCAGTTTTCTATGAAACTACATCTTTGTTCCATAGAGTGGTGCCTCTATCACCTAAAGTTTCACCTTAGTCATTTCATCATAATTTGACCATGCTGAAACCTCAATTTTCAAGATTGAACTTTACATTCCCAAAGAAGACATAGGAGACCTATCCTTAGCCATAATTTTAAATAAAATATCAAACACTTGCATCACATCCATCCAAAATCTATAATATTTCCCACATCTTATCATTTTCATTCATTATCATAACCTATTCATCCCAACCATTATCCTTGGACCTTGGTCCTATCAATCATCAACCTATCTTTATCATCCTTATCATCATAATTGCTTTTATTATTTATCCTCATATCCAATCCTAATATTATCATCCAATCAATCCTTATCATCTTTGACCTATCTTATCACCCAATCATAATCCATATAATATCTTATCAAATTCAATATTGTCAAGAGTATATCTAGATCATAATCCTTGTTATCAAAATCCCTATCAAAGCCTTGCTTAGATGATTATGCAAGCTTAAGAAATCATATCCAAGCCTTTCCTAAGTGATTATCCAAGCTTAGGTAAGCAAAATAATCCTTTATCCAAGCATTTCTCAAGTGATTACCCAAGCTTGAGTGAGCGAATTCAAGCCTTTCCTAGGCGATTATCAAAGTATAGTGTAATCAAAACCCCATCATTATCACTCAAAGATCTAATTTAAATTGAGATTATATTGGTCATGTATCATTATTTCCATCATTATCCTC